>OZ017739.1:271637028-271817028 GCA_963969285.1 Odontomyia ornata | reverse complement strand
AGCAAAAAATAAAAGTGCCGGTAAAAATTGGCTACATTCATTTTTAAAAAGGCATCCAAGGCCACAAGAAATGTTGAATTGATAGACCTCGCTAGAGAAAATTATGTTCATTTGCTTTCAATTGCTCCACATTCTAGTCACGAAATTCAGCCGCTGGATAAGTAGTTCATGGGACCGCTGAAAAAATATGTTTCTGATGAAATAAGAACTTGGATCAGGAACAATACACGGCCACTGACGCATTATGATATGATGGAAGTATTTGGACAAGCGTATTTGCGAGCCCAGAGCGGAGAAATAGCAGTTAGTGGTTTTTGTGCGACAGGGATATATCCGGTAAACAGAAAAATTTTCAAGGATCATGATTTCATACATATGGACAATTACCAAGAAGACAGCATCAGAAATCAGGAAAACATCTTAACAGAACCACCAACTTTAGTTATTACAAGGACAAATGAATTTACTGATACAACACCCTCCGTAAGTAGCTCTGTTATGAGTCAGGCAGTTTCTGATGAAGAAATCTTTACGTCAAAAGATCAGAATAAAACTCCATCAGAAGTATATGAAAATATTTTAGTTCTCATCATGCTGTCTCCAAAACCTTCGACTTCCAGAGAACAGGGCTTTATAATTCCGTTTCAATTGTCTCCAATGCCACAAATAGCGCCTCGAAAAACCAGTAACAGGGGCAGAAAAGCTGCTAAATCGACGTTGCTTACTTCATCTCCGTACAAAAAAGAATTGGAAGACTCGTTAAAGAAGTAAAACGAAAAATTAAATAAGGCTTACATTGTTAAAAGCGAGAAACAAAAAGAAAAACGTAAAAAGATAATGTCAAAGATAATGTCTAAGCCAAAAAATGAACATTGATCTAGCTCGGAGGATGAAGATGAACCTTTGTACGATGACAGTTCGGACGAAAGTCCAGATAGACGTATTGTTTCTGACGCGAAGTGCTTATATTGCGAGTCTCTCTATTCTATGGACCAGAGAGGCGAATCATGGATTCAATGTCTTTCCTGTAAACTATGGGCTCAAGAAGAGTGCTCAGGAGTAGAGACTTTCTCTGTGAATTCTGCTCAGCAAAGTAAAGTGTGTTTAATTATTCGAATTGCTTGCTATGGTGGGAAATATGGCTTACAGTATTTACGGCCAATATGGCCCTAGGTTATAATGAGCTACCAATTTAACATTTGGACAATTGTTTGAGTTTATGAGAATTATTACTATCAAATAGTTTTTGAAATTATATTGCTTTAAGCATCTAGTTATAGATTACTGATAAGATTAATGACTGAAGTAAACAAAGACTGAATAACCTCGTATAAATTATGGTTTATTTCCAAAACAGCTTATGGTGTGCCATAATACCCGAAACTACTCTACCCCTTCAGTTGATATCCTACAAGCCTGAGCGATTTCCTTTATGGTTAATCGGCAATTTTCCATCACAGTTGTGTGCACTAAACTGACGATATCTTCCATTGAAACAGTTTATGGACGACCAAAACGTTCATCGTCAGAACTGCTTGTGCAACCGCGTTTGAACTCGGCCATTCAATCTTTCACGGTTGTAAATGAGGGCAACGATTCACCATAGATGAAGTTTAAATTTTTTTTTCACTTCTAGATTTTTTCCCTTTCAAATATAGGCACTTTATCACCGCGCGATACCCGGTTTCATCCATTTGTCTTAACAAACGTCATCTGTCAACTTTGGAAGGGTACCATGTGTTTTTAACTGATCGCATGGACTTCAAATTTTTACGGCATACATATGTAAAGGCCACCTATTGGTTGGAAAGAGAACTTGAATGTACCATGACTTTTGGCCGGTAAGGCCGGAAACTTTTTAAATGACCCTCGTATGAGCCAAACTAAGACGAGATAATTTTGTAGTTATTGGAAATTCAAGGTAAAGTTTTGAAAAATAAATTTTCTGGCATCGTTGATCTAATTTTTTCGATTGAAACCATAGATTGAATGGACGCCGACGTAGTAAATACTCTCAAAAACTCAGTATCATACCTTCGAGATTGAAAACTCATTTCAGGTAAGCCCAAGCAGAGCTTGTTTTCAAAAAAATTTCGTTGCGACTACGGTTTCCTTGGATACAAGAATTCCTAAATTTTTTAATTAAATTTTACTTTTAGCAACAAGGGTATAATTTCTTGATCGATTCAATAATTTTTGGGAATAAAAACTTGTTTAAAACTTATAAAATTCTTATACTCGCTAAGTAGCTTTATAAGCAACAACAACTTATAACTTATTCATTCCCTGCCATCACGTCAAAATTGAAGCGACGATTTGCTTTAGGCCCATGGTTGTTGTTACACTTTCGATAATAACAACAATCATGCATATTATTTTACTTTGTACAAAATTTGAACGTACAACAACAAAAATCATATGATAGAATTACGTATGTCGAAGTGAAGATGTTTTTTCAGTGTACAAGTATAAGTTGTTATAATGATTAACAGTTTTATATATTGCTAACGAGACTTTCACTTTGTGTAGAATAACTATTCAGAGCAACTTATTGGTTTAGTCGCCTCCAAGGTTGATGCCTTGACGAGGTGGATTGACTTAAGCTGCAATAAAAAAATTCTGTCGGAGGTAGTCGTATCATTTCTGTTTTAAAAGCTCTGGTTGTCAAAGGAATTTTATTGAATCATGAGGTGCAACCAAATACTCGTAAAGTGACATTAATAAAATTATCTCGCTCTAGTCTCCAGGTTGCAGCCAGCGGAATACCAAAAAACCATTAATTTCGGGGAAAACTATCTGGTATACTAAAACCTATTCCACGATTGACCATAAGCACTGTTTGTCCCTACTACTGAAACAATCAGTCCTACATCAAAAGAAGTCGTTAATGCTCTCTTCAAACTACTATTTTTGAAAATATTTCTCTAAGCTCAAGCCTTAAGAACGACTTAAGGATTTAAATAAGTGGATCAGTAACTTCTTCTGTGCTACAACTCACAAAAACAGAAATAGTGACATGCTCTCTAACAATATATGAAGAAAAAGTGAGAGCATACCTTCTGATGTTATTCCTGCAAGTGTCATACATCTAAGTAAGTACAGTTTTGAGATTTGCTTGAGAAAGCTCGGCTACATTTTAGCAGCATTTCAATGCTTTTTTTATACAAAGGCATATACCGCACTTTTAGGAAAGTATGCTGACGTGGATTATTGGAAGGAAAAGACGGAAATGTGACAAACCAGCAGCACCTTGTATCATAGTCTATGGCGCGGTCTTGGCCTCCAGGATGAATTTCCTCCAATCATCACGGTGTTGCGATCTCGTTCGCGATCGCTACGAGCAAGGATCTACTGTCAGCTTCATTCGTGCTTTCCCACCGATTCCTCGATCTTCGCGCTGGACGTCTACCTTGTGCTCTACCAATAAATATTCTTTTGAATAGCCGATTTTCTTCCAATCTTTCTACATGGCCCGCATATCGCAATTTCATAATTTTATGCAGGCAGATGCAGGATCGTCAAATAGTTCATACAACTCATCGTTGTAACGTAGTCTTGACTCTCTTCCTTGTTTCATTGGGCTGTCGATTTTCCGGAGCACTTTGCATTCATATATTTCGAGTTAGCTCGTCAGGGTCCATATTTCACTTCCATATAACAGCAAATGCTTGACTAGTGATTATTTTGCCTCTGGACAACTCTGGGCCTTAGAATGGGAAGTACGGTGTAATATGCTTTATGTTCGGCGCTTATACGGCGTCCACTTTCGTCATTTAGGCGCCTCTCCCGTTCAGGTTGGCTCTAAGATATACCAAATTATCCACAATTTCAAGGCTAAAGTCTCCGCCAGTCAGATTCTGTCGGACTGGAGTGTTCTTCCTCGTTTGAGTCATGAATTTAGTTTTAGTTTCATTCATTCGTATGCCAATTCGGTTCGCTTCAGATTCTAGGTTTAGAAATGCTCCTTTGGCATTTGAAATTGATTGCGCTATAATATTGACGTCATCAGCATATGCTACCAATTGTGGGGGCTTGAC
The DNA here is from genome assembly GCA_963969285.1 of Odontomyia ornata. Classification (NCBI taxonomy): domain Eukaryota; kingdom Metazoa; phylum Arthropoda; class Insecta; order Diptera; family Stratiomyidae; genus Odontomyia; species Odontomyia ornata. Next base: position 271,812,991 of record OZ017739.1, on the reverse strand, counting down.
CACTAGCGTACTAGAGGTTGTAGCTAATGTCTTTATGATAAAGGTTTCCAGCGCAATATCAAAGAGCATTAGGGTAAACTCATCCCCTTTTTTAAGGCTGATTCCAATATAAAGCAACAACTTTGTGTTTAGCATCATGACTTTACTATGCGGACTAGTTTTCTTGGGACGCCAAAGTCAAGCATTATTTCGTACGGCCAATTTTTATCGACACTGTCGTATACTTGCTTGACGTTCGTGTGCATTGATGTTATATTCCCAGCATGTTTTGAGCAGCTGCTTTACTGAGCATATTTGGTCCGTCCACTTCGAAAGCCTCGCCTATAATATTTTTCCAGTAGAGCTTTCATTTAAGACGTACACAATAGAGCGATGCCTCTATAGTTTTCACACATTAACTTGCCCCATTAGCTGCATAGAACATATTTTACTTTTCCGCCAGTCTTATGGTAACTGCTCCTCTGACCATATTCTGCATATTAGTCTGTGGAGAAGGTTATTTAGATGGGAATCCCCTATTCCGGGAGTTTTATTTTTCCTGAGTTCATGAATTGCTACCTGTACTTTGCTTCTAGTTGGCAATGGAACAGGGACTTTTTGCTCTGCTTCTGGAATGTTTACAGGTTTAATAGTTGTTGGGAACAATGCGAATAGCTTCTGGAAATATTCCAGCCATCTGTTTTTGAATTCCGACTGGGTTGCCTATTTTGCGCCTTGTGTACTTTTTCAAAAGCTTCTTTCTGGGTTGAAGCGGCCTCTAGTTGTATAATAGAAGCATACGCTGATTTAACTTCATGTAGGGTCATGAATAATCGACAAAAGACCAATTGTTCACAGTCAAGCAGGTACTCGAAAAATGCTGCGAGTTCAACATAGACGTACACCAAATTTTCGTTGACTTTAAGCAAGCATTCGACAGTATTGATCGTAAAGTACTGTACCAAATAATGCTTTGCTATGGCATCCCAGCTAAATTAGTCCTTCTTACCAAAATGACAAGGACGTCGACGACCTCCCAAGTCCGCATCAATAACCAACTCACTGATGCCTTTGACACAAATATCGGACTAAAGCAGAGGGATGGGCTGGACCCATTGCTATTTAATTTGGCTCTGGAGTACGTCATAAGGAAGCTACCTGTCGATACGCGAGGTACATTACTATGCAGGTCGAGCCAAGGTACATTACTATGCAAGTCAAGCCTATGTGGATGACGTCAACATTTTGTCACGATCATTAACAACCGTCAAAGAACTCTTCCTGAAACTCGACAGTGAAGCAAAACTAGTAAGGCGACAAATCAATGAGAATAAAACAAAGCTCATGACGCAGTCAGTGAAAAATACCTCAAATACACAAAATATTACGCTTGGTGAATACAGTATCGAAAATGTTAGCGAATTTGTATATTTATATTATTTTTAATAACGAAAACGTGCAATGAAGTAGATGAAATACGCCGAAGAATACAGCTCGCAAATAAAATTTTTTTATGCAGTTTTGACGATCTTGAAGACCATCTGCATGCACAAGGAAAATAAAGCTTCAAGTATACAAATCTGTGATAAGACCTGTGATATTCAAAGGGTATGACCCTAACCCAAGCATCAGCAAGCATACTGAACGCCCTCGAAAGAGGAGTTCAGAGCCGAATCATTGGAGCGAAGCTAGACGGGAACCAATGGCGAATTCGATATAACTATGAGCTGTATGAAATTTTTGGCGAGCCGGAGGTCTCAACGATTGCAAGACTGTGGAAGCTGCAATGGGCTGGCCATGTGAATCGTATGAATGAACAACGGATACCCAAAAAGGTATTCGTTGGAAGAACTGAAGGGCGAAGACCAGTTGGTAAACCGAGGAGACACTGGTCTGCCTTGGTTGACGAAAATAGTTCAACGCTGTTTGGATATCAAAATTGGAGGACGCGGTCAATGGACTGAGACAGTTAGAGGCGTTTGTTGCAGGAAGCGAAGGCCCGAGAGGAAGGGTCATATTTTCGTTTATCTGTTGGACCTTGGTCTTGATGATCATTCGTATCTTTCTTTTTCACATATTTTTTAGCTTTTTGTCGGGAGGTGCTGTATTGTTCTTTTTTGCTCCGAATTCGCCGTTGGATGCATTCGTGTACGCATAGTTCCCTTTTCTGACCATTTTCTTGCATTCTTCGTTGTATCAGTAGTTCCTACTTTTATTTGGCTGCTGCCACAAGACCTCTTCGGCCACTTCTGTTACCGTATCTCTTACTGTTCCACATGGTTTATGATTCGATCATGCAGAGATTTAGGTTATAAATCTGGTACCGTGGGGCAACTGATCTTGCTCGTTTGCAGTTCGGGTTAATAAAGGGTAGTCCAACCAAAACGCACGACATTAATTGTATATAAAACAAAAAGTTTTCGGAGAATCATCTGAATTTTTTTTTTATTATAATAGAAGGATCTATGAAAATTATGTGTGAAACAAAATATCGCCCAAACGCTCGCCTCGGCTACGGTGGCATACTTCTATCCGATGGTCCATATTTTCTTTCACTCTGAGACATAATTGAAGTTCCATGTCGTTAGTGTGCTGAATCGTCACATACTTAAGTTCTTGAATTAGTCTAGTCTTATTGATGCAAAATTTTTCTTTTGAATATCCCCTGTTCCGGATATAAATGTTTTATGAATTTAATGAAAAGCTTTTACAATTTATTTGACTATTTATTATTTCACTTTTAAACTTGATTAGAAATTTTCTATTTCTATTTGCAAATTGAACTTCAATTTTTAATACTTCTACGTTCAAGTTAAAATAACTAATGAACAATATGTTCAATTTTTGACTGTACTGCAATCTCGAAAACCAAGGAATTGATAGTGAAGGAGAAACCTTCACTATCAGTGAATTTCGAAGTGATTATATCGTAACTTCGAAATTCACAATACGAGTATATCATTTCTGATAAAATCATCACCGTGATCCTCAGTAATCGTTGACTATTCAGCTGTCATGAACGTCTGACAACATTGATTGGCAGTCAATAATATAAACAACGAACGCATCAATATTATTGTGACGCCGCACAGCCATCAGATAAGTTATTTCATTTTAATATAAAAAACACGATTATTTGTGCCTTTATTTATTTCAGGTTGCAACGCTGGACTCGCAGTTAGAAGCAGAAAGACTTTGAACATCCCCAAAGAAAGAAGTCCAAAGGTGTCAAATCACATGATCGTGGCGGCTAAATAACATCGCCACAACGTGAGATAACACGGCGATTGAATTTCTCGTGTTTCGTTGGCTGTGTGGCAAGTCGCACCATGCTGTTGGAACCATATATCGTCCAGGTCCATAACCTCAATTTCTGGCCACAAGAAGTCCATTATCCTCTCGCAATAGCGAACACCATTCAGGGTAACTGCTTGACCGTCCTCATTTTCGAAGAAGTACGGTCTGATGACGTCGCCAGCATATAAACCGCACCAAAAAGTCACTCTTTGTGGATGCATCGGCTTTTCAACAATCACTCGTGGATTCTCATACGCCCAAATGCGGCAATTCTGCTTGTTAACGAATCCACTAAGGTGAAAGTGTGACCCGTCGCTGAAGATGATTTTCTTTGTAAAGTCTTCATTCCTTTCTGTCTGATCAACCAACCATTCAGCGTATTGCCGACGCTTGAATTGGTCTGTAGGCTTCAGCTCTTGAGTTAATCGAACCTTTTTTTTGTGGTAGGGAGGTGAACCTTGTTAGCGCGTAAATTCAAATCTTTATTCAAAATTCGCATCAGTGACGTTCGTGAGATGTTTAATTTTTGGGCACGACGACGAGACGAGGTGGACGGCTCTTCTGCCACACTATCGCGAACTACAGCAATGTTTTCCGTAGAATGAACTGGGCGAGTAAATACAGGTGATTTCACATTTCTCACAGACGGTTGTGGACACATTTGGTCGATTACGCTGACCAAAAAAAATCACGAAGTGCACGTAATGCATTTTGATTTGAACGTCCATTTTCGTAAAAGGCTTCAACAATCTTAACGCGCTCAATTGTGTACCTCTCCATGGTTGAATTTGTCAAACACGGAAACAAAGAAATGTCAAATTAAGTTGGGTGAAAAACTTGATGTTAAGGTGTGACTGACATTATGGTTGGGCCACCCTTTACAACACATCCACTACCCGAAAACTGCTCCTTGAACTAAGTTCAAGCTTCAACTCATCTAAGTGCCGGGCCACTGTGATATTGTGGAATGAATTTCTTGAGACCACAAAAGAAGGCTTCATCTCCTCAGAGGCCATAATTTATCATACTAGAGAGGAGCGCTTGACCGGAAAGTACATTCGTCTCTAGGAGAACTATTTGCCATGCAGACTAACAGAAAGCTTTGTTCAGCGACCGAGAACGGAGTTCATATCATTTTCCATTGAGCTAATGAGGAAAGCATGTCAAACTATAATTAGAGATTTTGAATGTAGTTTCGCGGCTGATAACGTTTGAAAAAACCCTAAAATTTAGTGGCAATGTTTTAAAAAAAATTATTTTTCCAATCACGCAAATAAAAAAAAAAACAAAAAACGTTTTGTAGTTATAAGGCGTTATATTTATTCTACGTCTAGCACTCGTTGCGTGTAGACGTGTTTTTAATATTCTACGTCTAGCACTCGTTGCGTGTAGACGTGTTTCTAATCGCTCCTGCCATTAATTTTAAAAATTAATTAATTTTTCGCAAAAGTCAGTTTCAAACAATTGAAATATTTTTTTACGAGCCAGTCAAAAGCAAATTTTGATTTTATTGGGAAAACCATCACCGTCGAATTATTCGAGCATTTATCGAATACCTGAAATTCATTTCCTGAAGAAATATCAAAAGTGGAAATACGTTCAAGGGAAGTCCCGGTCTGAGAACATTCCCTCTAGTCTCGCTGCGAAAGCAACGAGATGGAGGAGCCCGATGGCTTCAGCCATCAATCGGAAGGACCATGCCCATCGCCAATGATGATGGGCGAAAAAAAACTTAAAAGAAAATACGAGAATCAAGAACAAAACCCGACAATCCTATCGGTTATGGAAATCGAACAGCTTATCCAAGAAAAAGAGAAAGCTGAAAGAATCGAAAAAGAAAATGAAGAACTCAAGCTTCGAGTTAAATCTTTAGAAGCACTTGTTGGAACGTTAACGTTCAACAAGGATAAAGATAGCAAGAAAAGCCGACAAACAACCCCAAAAACCGAAGAGAAGAAAATTAAAAAGCCACAGGAAGAAGCTAATCAAGAGGATGTCCTCAGCGCAGGAGGCGCAAACGAAAGCAGAAATTATTATGCAGCGCTAGCTGGTCTGGAAGAAACAATGAACGTTGAAGAGGATACAGGTAAAACATCAAAATTAGAAAATAATTTCATTGAATATCTTAGAGTTAAAAATCAGGAGAAAAAACCAAAAGGTTTGTCTGCTGGTCCGTCTGCTGGTCCGTCCGTTAACATTAATGAAAAAAAAGAAAAAGTCCCACCAATCAATGTGTTTGGGCAAACGGGCAAAGATATGGTTCGGCTTTTGGCAGCCGAAAATAAACTAAAAGATTTTCAGATAAAAAGAGTCAATGCCGATAAGTTGACAATAAGGACTAAGTCGCTGGTTGATTTCCAGGCAACAAAAAGTGCCTTAAATTCTGGAGATGTTCCGCATTTCACGTACACCCCGAAAAGCGAAAAGAACCAAACCTTTTTATTGAAGGGTCTGGACTGTGGTGAGGACACAGTCGATCTCCTTCAAGTGCTCCAAGAAGCTGCACCAGAAATACAGTTTATTTCAGTTAAAAATTTTGCAACGAGGAGATCGATTGTGGAGCGCAAAAACTTGCCTCACTACTTAGTCCAGATTTCGAGCAAAAGTAGTTCGAGTGCCCTGCAGAAAATACGGTACTTGAACTTCCGCGTAGTGAGATGGGATCGCCTCCAGAAAAGTGAGGTCAACCAGTGCTACAGGTGTCAAAGATTCGGGCATTCGGCTGCCAATTGCGCCATGAAATATAGGTGTGTGAAATGTAAAGACATTCATGCTCCCGGCGAGTGCAAATTGGCTCAGGCGGAGCCAAAAGAAAAACTATATTGTGTGAACTGCGGTGCCTTTGGTCATCCAGCATCATATCGAGGATGCCCCCGGTATCAAGATGCAAAGATTAAAGTCACTCCGAAACAAAGTCAAGCACACCGCAGTGTGATACCTACCAACTTCGTCAAGCCCGGGGTGTCATTTGCACTTGCTGCGAGAGGACCAGCAGACAATGTAAATAAAATGAATAATGTAAGTGGCAATAATGAGCTGCTCCTTAAAATTTATCAGCAACTAAATTCCTTATCAGAGCGAATCGATAAACAAGATTCGAAAATTAACATTGTTTTTCAGCGTTTAGGGCTTTCAAATGCCTCAAAATAATTTGTCATCCAGCCACATTCCCACGGATAGGATTCGTCTCATCTCGATCAACGTCAACTCCATTGTTACTTTACATCGGCGTGATTATCTCCTTGAATTCATCGCCAGACAAAAGCCTGACATCGTGCTTCTCACTGAAACCCGCCTCAGTTCATGGCACTCCATGAGATTCAAGGATGGGTGGGTGACAGGTGATGGGGGAGGTGGCACCGGGATATTGGTTCGAAGACCCTATCGTTTCCAAAATATTGAAAAAGTCAAATTCAAAAGCTTTGAATCTCTTGAAGTGTCCGTTATCAAAATCTCACTGCCAGGTGGGGATAACCTCTTCGTTATCTCTGCCTATGCAACTGGTGGAACTGTTCTCAAGCTCAAGGAGGAGCTCAATTCCTTGTTCGAAATACTCGAATTGAACAGGCTGCATAACTATTATATTCTTGCTGGTGACCTGAACGCCAAGCATACATCATGGCTGAACGCCACCAATAATCCAAGAGGTGTATTCCTGAAATCGTGGATAACAGAGAACCAAATTGAATACAGGTGCAATCTATATGGGTCGGAGTTCCCAACATACCCTAGGACAAATTCATATTTGGACCTTTGCATTGCTGACGCAAGACTCGAATTCAACTTTAATAGTCCTCAACGGAAACTGCAGGTGCTTCCTTATGATAGCGACCATAACGCAATCGTAATGGAAATCAATCATCACAGGGATGATTTCTTCCTCATTCCAGTTCAACATGAAAATCATCGGTTGAATTTCAAAAAAACAGACTGGGGAAAGTTTCAAGAGAAGTTTAATCGCGAGTACCAGAAGCAATGTCCCCCTTCTGATGGTGGCAACTCTTGTTCAATGGTTCCTAATGACAGGAATCTAACTAACGATGAAATAGATGTCTATTTGTCGAAGTTAGAGAAGCTGACGTTGGAAACGATTGAGAAAGTTGTTCCAAAGATTAAACATCGAAAAAATATGGAAGGATATGAAACACCAACCATCGCAAGGTTGAAAAGATTGAAAAGCCTCCTTCTGACACGCGTCAACAATATTTATCGACGATTTTTGGACTACAACCATCCCTCGTTGTCTTTGTTGAAATTACATCTGAAGAATGTCCGGAACTTAATCCGGTCATACTTCAGGAGTGAGGTCAGCAATCAATGGGCGGAAAAATTGAGGGGTATTAGCCCACAGGATCCAGACGGCGTGTTCGCAAAAGTGAATAGCATATTCCGCAAGAAGTCTCGAGTGAAGGTATCGAATCTTGAAGTCACTAGTGATGAGATAAATCTTCTCGATAGGGCTGGTATCGAAATTAATAGTACGACTCCGGATAGAAATGGAAACAGGATTATTTGTGAAGGATTGGATAAACTTGCCCTGATTGGAACACATTTTGAATTGGTTCATCTACCAAACCCTGAGAGAGGGAACGAAATTTTTTCAGAGGTCGTTGAAGCAAAAGTTTCCGACTTCAAATCAAGCCTGAACGGCCAATCAATTCTTCATTTCAATGAAACATTAACATCTGACCTCATACCGAGCTTGAATCTTATTGATTATTTTGTCAGCTATGAAGACTTATGTTTCATATTTCGCAAGATAAACAACAAGAAATCATGTGGTACTGATGGTATTCCAAATGTAGTTCTCCGACATTTGCCTGAGGTTGCTATTAGGAACTATTGCATATTGTTCAACAACATGTTGAGCAATTCATATTTCCCAAATGAGTGGAAAAAAGCTAAGGCATTTCCGATCTTGAAGAAAGGAAAAGAATCTTCATGCCCCAAAAGCTATCGCCCAATCAGCTTGCTGCCTAACATCAGCAAGGTGTTTGAAGTGATACTCAACAGAGCATTAAACGCCCACATTGAGGAAAATGAGTTGATGCCGAATTGCCAATTTGGTTTTCGTGCCAGGCATTCGACCACACATTCAATAACGAAAGTAACCTCAGACATCTGTTGGAAACTAAATGATAGACAATGTGTTGGAGCATGTCTCATTGATATGGAAAAAGCCTTTGATACGGTATGGTTAGATGGACTTATTTTTAAACTCCTTCAGGACAAGTTCCCCAGACACCTTGTCGCCATGATGTGTAATATGTTATACGGGAAATCGTTTGTTGTAACCGATGGAAATCTGACAACAATGCGCGAGTTCAAGGTCTTGAATGGTCTACAGCAGGGAACAGTTACTGCGCCTCTGCTCTTCTCAATCTTTATTCGCAAGCTATTGAACGGCTTTGATTTTAACGTCTCGCCAACGCGATCATTGGTAGCGTTTGCTGATGATCTGATCATCTATACGGCAGACCGAAAAGCTACAATAGTTCCGAGCAATCTCCAAAAAATGTTCAATGATGTACAGCTGTACACTGACAATTGGCGAATGAAAATCAATGCGCAGAAGTGTGAAACAATCTTGTTTCGGACAACGCTGCAGGGGGTCAGTCAAGACCTGAAACGTAATTGGAAAGATTTCCACATCATGGCTGGTGAGAGTAGTCTAGAACGGGTTCCACATAAATCCTGTGTTCGATACCTCGGTGTTTATCTCGATCAGTATCTGTACTATACTGAACATGTGAAAATCATGCTCAGTAAGGCACTTAAAGTAGTCATGGCCCTTCGAAAGCTCTTTCATTCCAGATACATTGATCAAAAGGTCAAAATTATCTGTTACAAGACCCTGGTTGGACCAGTTTTGACATATGGATGTCAGATCTGGTACGACCAGAGCGCTAGTACTATGGAAAAATTAAGAGTTTTCGAAAGGAAATGTCTTCGTGCATGTACTGGTTTGTACAGAAAGCCTGAGACGGATTGGAAACATTATATATCGAATAGAAGAATTTATCAAACTGCTGAAGTGACGAGGGTCGATATCTTCATATTGAAACTTCTTCGGAATCATATCGCAAGATCTGTAACTGTGAGTGAAAACCCTTGGATTTCACAGCCGTTCCACCCTACAGACGGGTATATAGCGACTTGCCTCGCTACTGGCTTCATTCCTCCAGAAGCATTCGTGTATTTGGACATGAATCGATATGTTTTTGATTCTGACGGCGTCCCAGTCATATATCACATATATCGACGGGCCACCGATAAGAAGATAAAATATCCTCCTAATTTGAGTTCAAGAGACCAACGATTTCAATGGAGGTACTCATTTGCTAGATTCGTTGAAGCTGATCGAGTTGAGACGGTGCAATCCAGGTATTGGTGGCTGAATGACAATGTCTAAATTATTCGTGTTTATTTTCAGTTTTGGTGTTCTTCGTTATTTAGTTTTTGAGTTTCAGCTCATTATTGCTACATTTAGTGTTGTTGTTTATTTTTGTTAAAAATTAGGTATAGGTCAGGTATATGTAAGGTTTACTATATTCCGTTAGAGATAAGATTAAACACTTAGGTTAGGAACATTGTTATTGATTTTTTTAGTATAAGTTAAAGTTTTTGATTGTATTTTATTAGAAATAAGTTACAACATATTAGGTGTAGGATCAAAGTTTCACTGTTGTGTTTTGATTATAAATAATTTTAGGATAGTGTTGGTTGGTTTTTTCTCCTTTCTCCAATTAAATTTTAAAAATATGTAATAATCGTAATTAATTGAATTTGCTATAGTTTTTTTTTTTTTTGATATGAGTTAACGATAACGTACAAATTTAGAGAGCCATTAAGTTTTTTGATTGTTATTGTTTGGAATTTGCTTTATATTCTTTTGAAATTTATAACGATTAGTATTAAATAAAGCGCTTTTGACTTTGACTTTGACTTTAGGCGTTATATTTAGTGGCAATGTACAGAACAACAAACGTCCCAGAGAAGTTCAATTCAGTATTTGTTACTAAGAAAATGATTGGTCAGTTCCATATTTTTAAGATTTTGGATAGTATATTTGTAAACCCTTTCTAAAACGCGACGTGTATGTCTGTCTGTCTGTCCGTGCGAAGAGGGAATTTTCATCGGTAACTAACAAACTCCAATTAAGTAATTTGGTAAATAGATCAAAGTTATGACCTAGTCAATTATTTGATATCTGCAGGCTAATTCTTTTTTTCTAGAAAAACCGTCGGCCCATGGTTTTTTAAGTGAGCTGACGCGTTTCGACTCGCTTCAGTTATTTTTAATAATGAAAATGATATTTACAAATGATCATACTATTATCATACAAATTTTTCATAAGTAACTTGCCAAAATCGTGAGCTATCGGGAACATGATTAATGCATCCGAGCATTACCGTTAAAGCTCAGTATAGAGCACATATGAGTAAATCTATAGTTTTACATAAACCTCAATAGAAATTAGATTAGGAATGCATAAACGGGCATTAGGGCTGAATGAGGAAACAGTGGGACTTTGTTACGTTAAAAATATTAATGTTACGTTACAACAAGCAATTCCGGTAGGGGGCCTTGGGGTTCCGACTAGGCCGTGGAGACGGGGTAGGAAAGCGCCACTCGCCAACCCTAGTATTGCCTCCTGGAGCCAATAGGCAAGCTTGAGGCTCCCCGCAATAGTCTTTTCATTAGAATATCCACTGGTGACCTTTACCCGACACCTTCACTAACTTCCACTAAAGAAAAACGACTGAGCAGATTGAAATCCCCGACGGGAAGGATTCTTACGCACTCCAGGCGTAATCTACGCCTTTCGCCAACACTGCACGCGCGAAAACACTGGCTGAAACACTTTCACAAAATACGAAAATTTCGTATAAGAAAATTAAACGATAGTTCAACATGATCTCAGTTTCATGCGAACTCATTATTTACAAAGTTCAAACTCTTTACATTTACAAAATTTTCTTTACTTCCTATATTGGAGGCCCCGTCGAGGATGGAAATCCTGCACTTCAACTCGCTCGCAGCCTGAATCAATTTTCTGCCCTTGTTGTCTCGAGCAATTTTCCCTCGTTGCCTTATTCGTTTCTTCGACGCTCCTTCCTTCTGATGTTCGCACCTGTTGGCACGCAAAATGTTCCGTCATTTCTTCTCCGCTGCCCAAGTATCCGTAAAAAAGACCGCTTCCATCGTCGCTGGCTCATTTATCACCTCGCAACGGCTCTTTGACTCGAGTTGAAGAACCCAAGTTCAAGGCCACAGCATTCACTACTGCTGCTCAACCTAGCAGCGTTTACCTCGGACGCAAACCCAGTTTTTCTTGGTGGCCATCTTTCTTTCGCGCAGAGTCCTGCATTATTGATAACAACCTTATCGATTTGTTTTGGTTGAAGTGTCAATTATTGTGTTGATGCTTGTGTTTTTGTGCGCGTATATTTACGTTTGTCGCGAAATATTTTGAAATAATTGTGTCCGCGAAGGGATATCACGGTGTGTCGGGCGATAAGCCCGAGGATTTGGTAAGTACCTCTTAATTTAATTTGAAATCGCCAAGTACTCTTGTTTTCAGCAATTCTTCCATTTGTCTTCCATACCACCGTCAGTCTCAGCCAGCGCGGTACTAAGAAGTTGCGTACCCGCAAGATTCTTTACTTTTACAATAATTTCCTGTATACGATACGCAAGATTCTTAACTTTTTTTTTAAGAATATTGTCCTGTACACGACTGCTGGTCATTGTTAGTGTATTCATAGTGTCGCAAGCTTTTAGTAAGAATTTTTGTTGTGAAGATGAGTTTCGATGTAAAGATGGAAACTGCATCGATGCCAAATATCAATGCAATGGCCAAAAAGGATCAAGACAATTGCAAGGAACGAACATGTTTAATGCCAGAATGGTTTCTTGTGCCGACAATATAACCTGCCTATCGCACAAATTTGTCTGCGATGGAAAAAAAATTTGTCCAATTGGCGACGATGAAAAAGGATGCGAAACAGTAATTGAGAAGCGTCCTGATGACCATTCCTCAAAATACGAATATATGTTACGTGTACTGATAGATCGTGCATTCCTCTGGGACTGGAATTTGATGGGGAAAAACACTGTCCTGACAATTCAGATGAAACGGAAGGATGTGAACTTTTGGAGAAAGAAAAGGTTTCCTGTTTTGTGTCGCCTCCAACTGGTGTACATCAAGTCAACAATATAAAGGCCAATACAGCACTGAACCATATGTTACATCAGTTTGCAATAATGATGGATCATATAGTAGTATTCCAGGAATTTCAAGAATTTTACTGCCATTCCTCGTCGTGAGAGCGGGGCCATGCCTAAACTTGCTCTGTGTAAGATATGTTTAGGAAAACCCCATTAGACCCTCATGCTGAAGGCAAAGCATTAACTCATCAATGTTTACACAGAATGTCTTTAGGCACTGATGAGGCTTTCCGCATTATGGTCTAATGGGGTTTTCCTACACAATTCCTAAAAAGGTAAACTTTGTTATAAAAAAATCAAATCAACTCTAAAATTTCTTATTGGCAACTTACCGTTTTATGAGCATTCGTTAAAAACGATAGTTTTGCAATAGTTTTGCAATAAATTTTCCATAGTTTAAATAAAGTTTTACGATAATTTTATGTTAGTTCCAAGATAGTTTTTATGATAGTTTTTCAAAAGTGTAAGATAAAGTGTGATAATAGATGTTTATGCAATTAATCTACCGAAAAATGAATTAATGTATCCCCAAAATGAATAGACAATGCACTGCAAAAACGAATCGTTCCGAAAAAAACAATTAAGCCCGCACAGGGATACGAAGTACCCTGAAAATAAATCATTATCGATGGCTATCTGCTTTGAAAGATTCAGTTTACTGGGGTACCATTTTCTACATTTTGTAATAAAGTTTAAATTTAGATAGTTCCAAATTTTGCCACTAATGGGGCTTGCCTAAACAATTCCTAAACAGAAAAATGTTTGTTGTGTATAATCGAAACGAAACAATTTTTTTGGTGATAAGTTAAAACTATACGAGTATGCGGAAGACGAGAAAGCGCAGCCTTACATACTTTTAAATTCGGGAGTGACGAGGAGTGCTTCACTTTTCCCCAAGTTAATCATGCCTAACGCGGACCTAATGAGGCCTTAGCGTGGCATGCATAAGTCAGGTCTGTTTGATGTCATTCAAATCAAAGCAGTTCACTTTATTTAATTTGCACCCGAGCCGCGTTGCTAGGTTAATACGCAAAAGTTTATTAAGAATACGGATTTGGTTGGAAAATATGAAACGTGGTAAGTTTTCTGAGAAGTGAAGAAAATAGTAAGTATTATCAGCAAATTTATAGGTTTTGTGTTGATTTATGTATGAAATTTTTTATGATTAGAAAGTTTTTAGAGAGGCCATATCAGTGCCTAAATTAGGAATCGTTTCAGCAAGCCCCATTATTACCTAAATTAGGAATTATTTAGGCAAGCCCCATCACTGCCTAAATTAGGAACAGTTTAGGCAAGCCTCATCACTACCTTCATTAGGAATTTTCTAGGCAAGTTCAATCACTGCCTAAATTACGAACTGTGTGGACCTGCCTACATTAGGAACAGTTTGGGCAGTTTGTATAAGAACAATAAGTTTTAATGATTCTTTCGCCTCTAAGCGTGGTCGGCATGTGTGTCTATAGTGTGATGCCTTAAATAGCATTATAGTACAAACATCGAAACCCCCTTGATCATCGTTTTTCTAGTACTGCAATTTAAATAAACTGCTTCGGGAAAATGTTCACAAATAACCCTATTTAAATCTTGTGAGTCTGTCCATTCGAACAAACAGCAAGTATTTTCAGGAACTATAGAGGCTAGAGTCATTCAATTTAGTCAAAATTTTACAAATTGTGGCCTAATGTACCGATATATTTGACATAAATATTTGACTATAGCAGGGAGATGGGTTGGCCGCATTGCTATTCAATTTGCCTTTAGAATACGTCATCAGAGAGCTACCTGTCGATACAGAAGGTACGTTATTACATATGCTAAATCAAGTTGTAGCCTACACAGATGATATCAACATTTTTCAGGGTCGTTAAAAACCGCCAGAGTACTTTTCTCGAAATTCAACAGCGATACAAAACTAGAGGGGCTTCAAATCTATGAGGATAAAACAAAACTGATGACGCAGTTGAGGAAAAATATCTCAAATACATTAAACATCACACTTGGTCAATACAGTATTGAAACTGTGGGCGAATTTGTGAAATATCGAAAACCGATTCTGAAAGAGACGAAATGCGTCAAAGAATATAGCTCGCAAATAAAATATTTTATGCAGTTTTGATGGTCTTGAAGACCATCTGCATATACGGGTAAACAAAACTCCAAATTAGCAAATCTCTGGTAAGACCTGTCTTATGCTATGGGTGTGAGACATGGACCCCAACCCAAGCACCCACAAATATATTGAACGCCTTCGAAGGACGAGTTTTGATGCGAATATTTGGAGCGAAGCTAGACGGGGACCAATGGCGAATTGGGTACAACCATGAGCTGTATGAAATTTTTGACAAACCGGGGGTCTCAACGATTGCAAGTCTGTGGAAACCGCATTGGGCTAGCGACATGAATCGTATGGACGAACAACGGAGAGAATCCAAGGGTGGAGACCTGTAGGGAAACTGAGGGAACGCTGGTCTGATCCAGTCGACGAAGACAGTTCATCGCTGCTCGGATTTCAAAATTGGTGCTCATATTCGTTGGAGGCGATTTTCGTAGGAAGCGAAGGCCAGAGAGGGGTTGTGGTGCCACGAAGAAGAAGAAAAGTCTCCCCATATAGCGTTGTGGCTCCCAAAAAAAAATTTGTATTCAAAGATAATCGAGTTAATTGTTATATGAAAGGAGTCAATGAAACCCTTGCAAAAGAGGTCTTAGAACTACTAAGTCATATTCGAGGAATGCAGGGGAGGGTTAAATACAGAAATTTTCGCATATACGCGTCTTTGAAATATTTTAGGTCAGTTTTGGATATTATTTACAAAAAGGTGAAATTCTCAAATAAAAATTTACAACAAATTAGATCGAAAATTAATTTCTGCATTATTTGCTGTCTTTATATTTATAAAGATTCATCGTCAGGATTTATCTCAGATTAAAAAATAAAATAAATAAATATGTCCAATCGCGAGAGGCGGACACAAACTTTTCATATATTTTGGCCCCCCTGTACCCCTCACATTTGCTACTGTACTTTTGACGCCTAGTTTTGTAAATCTCATCCCCGCCTTCATATGAGCCACATTTGCTAAAAAAATTGTTTAAAGCTACATCCAACCATGGGAGGCTTTTGAAAACCTTATAAATTTTCTTTAATGCTAAAACTCTGGAAAGGTTATGACTTTTGACCTTTTTGCAAAGTTTCATGATTTTGGCTACCGTAGTTTCGGAGAAAACTTTCTGTGACGCACGCTTTTTTCTAATTTTATTTTTGATAAATATATTTTTTCTCTGATGATATAAAAGCAGTATGTGCTCTTCTCTTATCAGGATGCTAAGCAGACATTTGTTGCCGTTTTGCTCAGAAAGCTTTACCTCCCGGATTTTTTTTTCAGAGAAAACTTGCTTTGACGCACAGACGAACGAACAGTCAGATAAAGTGCAAAATTAGGGGGTCTTAGAAAAATTCGATTTCCAAACCCTTAAAAAAGATTTGCTAAAAAAGGAAGTAATGATTAGGCAAATTGCCATTAAACCCAACAGAGGTTTAATTTTCTATGGGGTTGGATGAATTCACGACCCTCACGACTATTTACTGTCGCCCTCTACATAGTGAGGTGCCTAATGGCAGGAAAGTGGTGACTGCAGTTTCGGAAAAACTAGAAGGTACTTATTGAGCACGTAATTATTTTTGGCGGCAAAACACTTAAACTGTCTTATGTGTAAGTTAGAATACAGAAAAAATTATTAATATTTTATGATTAATAATAAACCAAAACTTAGGTCCAGTTTAATTAACAGCACTTAAATTATAAGAACAATGGTCTGTGTGGTCTAGTGGTTAGAGCATGAACGCATAAGCCGAAGGTCCCATGTTCAAATCTCGTTGGTGAACAACGTGATTTAGTTCAGGGAATTTTTCGGACAGACTACGAGTGTTCACTCAGTGGTGATATGTACTGATTTAATCAGATCATATCATAGCTGAGCAGACACACGGGAGCATGGTACTGACCAAACCAACTTCCAAAAACACCAATACGGTCATGAAAATGAGATACTCTAACTATCTCTAAGCGAAGGCCCGAGAGGGGCTGTAGTGCTAAAAAGAAAAGAGAAATTATAAAAACAAATATAATGTAAAAGAAATAGGACAAAATATCCCATATGTATATGCATTTGAGGATCGTCATTTAGAATGGATACCATTTGAAATTTATTATTAGCATAAAATCATTAGATCGCTGTAGAACTACCAAGAATTTTTTGATGAGATCTGAACTTTATGAAGGAGCCACTTCAGCACCCTATTTATTTACGCAGAAATTATTAATCCTTACGCATACCCTTTGGCCGCATTAATTTGAGCACGTCCAACAATGAAAAGAATTGTCACTTTTTTAAAATCCATAACACGTCTGATTTAACGTTCCTCAATCTTTATTGGAACCCACAAATCATTTCTCAACAGGAGAAATTACGATTGCTATTAAATATTAGCCGCGTTGCCGCCGAGTAACTTTTCTTTGGCACGTTACTACTGGCCACTGTATTTGAAATTAAATTACTAAAGCAAATTCATCTTACTCATACCGCGAATGACTTAAATAGCATGACGTGCATACTAATGGTATTTTCAAATTCACGTGAAATGTGAAGATCGCGATACCATTTCGATGTAAAGCCGTAGCAACCTGTTTCGCGTGAGTAATAGCATCTTTTGAGGTGAAGTTTAGCGTCAAGGCCTACATTCATTATAACAACGCAACGAAAACTATTTGCACGCAGCTTTAAAGTGTATCATTACAGAATTTAAAGGCCGTTTGATAAAAAGATACGCTTATTTTCTTATTACTGGCTTTTGCGAGCTAGGAAACTACAATTCAAAACGTTGTGAAGTACGACTTCGTGAAGACTTTTGTTTTTGTGGTGCGTGTGAAAGATTACTAAATATACACCATTGTTTGAGGAATCTAAGATGGGAAGTTATGGATGACACAGACACGCGTTGATGCCAGTAATTAAAAGTTTTGTTGCAATGATGATGGACGGACAAGGTTAAGTACCAGCACGATAAAATCATTTCCTGTTGGAAGGAATTGATTATGTTGTTTGCGAAGTTTTTAATGAAGCTTGAGCGAGAAAATTGGTGTTTGGTGGTGCTGTTATTTGCCAGGGTTTTTGGAAATTTTTGACTGTATTCACAGACAAATATATTAATATTGCGTCTATTTGCCTATCGAAGGATTTCAAGGGGATCTTTGTAATGGTTTTTTACAACTCTGGATGTTTTCGTGACGTAACGACAATAAGGAAGTCTACCTTGCAATCGACTTAAGACGTTGAGTTTAGGGATGTGGCAACGAATTGCACCCCAGAGGTCAGCAATTTGGTCACTCGGTAGTCTACTTTTTGTGGTTGGGAGGTGAGTGCCATTTACTTACTGAGCGTGGGGTTCACATGCTCTCGCGCGACTGGACTACTCACTAAACACATCCCCTGTCAACGTGAGAACGTAGGCTGGGACCTTTCGATACAATAGTTCGTTCCAAGTCTTGCTTTGCTATACCGTTAGATGCCTTCCCATGTTCGCAAGCGACCTCCCCTGTTAACCCGAAAACTCAGTCAGGAACCGTTTGACACATTACTTTGGGCCAGGTCTCGTTTTGTTATGCCGCAAGGCGCCTTCAAGCTGGTGATCCTTATTCTAGCGGGAGGGGAAAAAGGAAGAGGAATCGCCAGACAAACGATTCTCCAGCCTTCGATTTAGCCATGGTCTCACATCTGGGATTAGGTACGCAGTCCACTGTCTTTTGGGCCGCGCTCTCGCCGCCCCTGCAATAGCATCAATGGTGGAGCATCCTGCTCTAAAGCCGTAATGACGAGGAGATAGTTCCCCAGCAGCACGTATTGCTTCAGTGAATCTTTCTTTGATGAGTTTATCCAGCACTTTCCCAGCCGTGTCTAGAATGCATAACGGGCACTGTTATATTACCAGTGTACCCAGTATACTAGCACGAATTGGGAGCTTGATATGATGCGTATCCTATATACACATCAAGGCTTCCAGGGAAAGAGACTAACGCTGCATAATCCCTACATACTTACATATGAGCCAGATCAGTAATAAGAGGCATTTGTTTAATGAGTTAATTTTATTTGATTGTTTAATTATTGTTGAACTCCATTAAGATCCAGACAGTTTTTTCTCATATGAGAAAATCAAAGCAATTGTTTTCTATAAACTGTCAAATATCAATAATTTCACATTTCATGTAAAATCGAAAAAATCACTTGGCAAATTGAGAATTTATATTAGAGGCATTACAAATCATTTTGAAATCTATGATAAGTTATTTTTGTACAAAAATGGTTCTTTTGTTTCGTTCCAAACATTCTTCTCTCCTGGACTCTATGCAGTCCAGCTTCTACTAGTTGTTAGGGTTAACAGTGGTAGTAGCGCAATTTTTGCGATGGGGCGTTGAAAGGTCTTTCCTTTGCAAAAAATAGACACAACTCTTATCAAGTCGTCTGTTCCAGAGTGAACTGCTGTGATGCGAGCCAACGACCACTCTTCACCAGACACAAATCTGCGATTTGCGGACAATGTTCTCGATGAGTCCATTTGGGTTGCTGCCATAGCCGCGCTAAATATTCGCTCTTCAACCGGTTCCAAAACTGTTGTGCTAAAAGCTGGAATAGTTGCCATCTATCTAGTCGAGAAATGTTGCATTCCATGACGTCATCCTCCGGAGGAGCAAATAAGGTATCTTC
The DNA here is from genome assembly GCA_963969285.1 of Odontomyia ornata. Lineage (NCBI taxonomy): Eukaryota > Metazoa > Arthropoda > Insecta > Diptera > Stratiomyidae > Odontomyia > Odontomyia ornata. The sequence goes on along the minus strand of OZ017739.1, from coordinate 271,793,722 downwards.
GATTAGAAAATGGGCTGGCGTGAGAGCTGTTGTGTCAGTAGGATCATCATTTAAAGGACACAACGGACGCGAATTTAAGCAAGTCTCAATTTGTGCCAGTGTAGTACTCAACTCTTCAGATGTTAAAATTACTCTGCCGACTATCTTTCTCAGATACTGCTTTACGGGCTAGACACCCGCTTCCCACAGCCCTCCAAAATGTGGTGCGGCTGGCGGGTTGAAAAGCCGTGTAACTCCATTATTAGCATCTAACTCAGTGCTTTTGGGGACGATTCGGGATAGCTCGGTACTAGCACCAACAAAGTTTGTTCCATGATCGCTGTAGATATGCAAGCAAAGACCCCTCCTTCGCGTAAAACGCTTCAAGGCAGCCAGTTGTGAGTCCATTGACTAACTCCAGGTGTACTGCTTTCACAGCTAAACAAAAAATTGCAATATATGTATGCGTTGTATGTTTTCGATCTCCTCCCGTAGCCGTCCTTAATAATGATAGGTCCAGCATAATCGACCCCTGTGTGTGTAAATTGGTACGATTGAGTTACCCGGGTTGAGGGAAGATTGCCTATGAGTTGTGAAAAGGCCGTAGCTTTAGATAGAAAGCACTTTAAGCATCTGTGAACGAATTGGCGTATTATACGCCTTCCATATATAAGCCAAAAACGTCTTCTTAACGTTGCAAGCATGAGCTGCGTCTCCCCGTGTAGAAAAGCATTGTGAAATTGATCGGAAAATAAACTGAGTCAACTTGCCATCTTTTGGGAGTATGATCGGGTGTTTTTAATTTTAGGATAGGCTTGCCTGTGACAATTTTCCTCCAAAACTCAATAAACCGTCCTCATCGATAAACGGATTCAGACTCTTCAAAGAACTGTTTTTTGGCAATAGCCTTTCATTTCGAAGAGCACAAATGTCTATTTTAAGCTCCAAGCATTGAGACATGCTAATCGCGCCTCTGACAACTCGTTGCTGGTAAGATGTCCCTTCGAAGACGTTTGCTTTGCACATAGCTGAGGAACGATAGCTGTAGGAATTGATGCGCAGCTGACGGGTAAGTGTAGGGACCTCATATAAAATTTCGAATCCAGTTTCATTTGATTGGACATGACAGATTATGATCTTCCAGACTTCGAGCTCGGTAGGTAGAATTTCTCGCATTGTCGGTCAACAAGTCTTGTTTTTCTAGAGCCACGCTGGCCCTGACCACCATAACGAGAATCTCGCAAGTCCTGTGGCTCCAACCCCATGAGATGCTGCATCTGCAGGGTTTTTTTGTTACCAACTATTTTCAGAATCTCTGCTGCCCGATTGGCAACGAAAACTGCTCATTCGGATTTATGCCCTTTTAGCCAAGCTAAGACGATTTCGGAATCCGTCCACAAATGCAATCCTGAGATTTTGACGTTCTAAGCATTTAGCGTTCCTTTTATGAGTTTGGCTAATAGCACTACTCCATATAATTCGCAACGAGGGATGCCAACGGGACATATGGGCGCCACTTTAATTTTCGCAGTTAACAAGTTTACATGAGTACTATCGTCGTCCAGGGATACGATATATATGACAGCAGCGTAAGCTTCTTGAGAAGCCACACAAAATCAATGCGGGGTATAGCTAGCGTTTAATGTCGACTGGATACATCGCGGCAGTTTTATTGTTTAAATCGCAGGAAGGTCCGATCGGAATTTCAGCGACAGCACCTCAATTTCCTTTGGTAGTGGTTGATCTCAGTCTGCTCCATGCAACCATAGTCGTTGCATCAAAATTTACGCCTTAATAGTTATAGGAGACAGCAAAGGGTCCTTCAAGCGGGCTATCTCTGATAGCACACTCCGCTTCGTATACTGTGTCAACCTTTCTCGTGATTTCAAATGATATGTAAAATAATCGGCCTTTGGACACCATACAACTCCTAGAGACTTGTACTCCTGTCCTAGAGGTAATTCTACAGTGTGTTTCACTTCAACAGATTCTAGCGGAATGCAAAGTAGTAAGCGAGGGTCATTTGCCACCCATTTACGCAGGTGAAAACCGGCTGACGAGCTTGTCGCGAAGCTCATCTTGTTTCTTGATCGCTTCATCCACATTGAAAGCTTCAGAGAGGACGTCGTCGACGTAGAAATCGCTCTGAACACAGTACGCCGCAACAGGAAACTGGGTTTGTTCGTCCTCTGCCAGTTGTTGTAGTGTACGGGTTGCCAAGTATGGAGCACAAGTTAAACCAAACGTGACCGTAGTTAGCCGATAATCCTTCATAGCGCCATTTAAACACTTCCTCCAGTCTATCTTCTGGCAGTTCGAATCTGATGGATGAATGCTTATTTGCCGATACATCTGAACGATGTCGGCGGCAAATGCAAATTTATGAAGGCGCCAATTTAGAAGGACTGCATTCAAATTATTCTGGAGAGCTGGACCGGCCAGAAGAGTGTTATTCAAGGAAACTCCCGAGCTAGTCTTTCAAGACGCGTCGAACTGTCTTTGAACACTGCTTGGTATGGTAAATAATACGTCTTACAGCCTACTTTGTCATGATATCTTCCTTCACGTTTTCAACCGCCTGCATGTGGCCTTGTTCCAAATAATCCTGCCGGTATTTTGATACTCTTCTGCCAGAACTGGGTTCTCTTCAAAGCGCTTCTCTAATTGGCTCAAACTTGCGATTGCGGCGGTTCGTGAATCACCTAATGAGTTCCTAATTGATTCCATTCTAAAAGGCGGTCGAACCCTTAAACAAGAGCTCGCAAGATTCATCCTTTGAACTTCCACCTCCTCCAACTCCTAGAACGCTCGTAATGCGTCATCAATGCTTTCGTTACACTTTATTTCGACTTTAAATGATTTGAAAGACGTGCAGAGTGTTGTCTCCTGACAATATCCAACCCAATTTGGAATCCTGAGCTGTCGGCCCATTAAGTAATCTTGGGATGTCATCATGAATGATCTTCCTGTATAAGCTCGCTCCGAACAACAACTCAATTTTCCCCGGCCGGTCAAAGTTCGGGTCGGCTAATGACAGCCCCTTCAATTGGGCGCGTATTGTCGATGATACGTTGCTTGTTGGTATCATGCTTGTGATATTCTTCAACACAAAAGCATTAAATGTTATGACATCTTCTTGCCGTGTAACCACTTCGATAGTGACGACGCCTTTTGCATCCGCTTGTTAACCTTCAATGCCTTTGACGTTGGTGTGGCATTTTCGTTGTTTCAAACCCAATCGTTGGACCAGGGATTGAGTCGCAAAAGATCCTTGGGATCCATGATCTATCAAAGCGCGCGCACACAGACGCCCGTTGGGTGCTTCTAAGTTGACCATGGCAGTTGCCAGCAAGACACCAGCTTCGCCTTCGCCTGATGCACTGTGAGCGTGCACGTCGCTACCTTCTTGCGCTGTAGAAGCTGGAAATTGTGTGGAACGAAGTTCTGTGGAATTTACATTTAGTTCTTGGTGGAGCCCGGTATTGTGGCGTTTATTGCACTTTTGGCATGAAACTGGTCGCAAAATGCCCAGGTCATGAACAATTGATACATATTTCTCCCTTTGTAACGATGTCCAATTTGCTTTGGTGTTTCATCTGGTTAAATCGCGAACACTGCCAAAGTGGATGGATCCCTTTGTGCATCGTACATACCTGTGATGCTTCTATATGGTAGGCTTGAACGCTACGATTCAATGCTGTAGTCGGCGGCACCTTGATGCGTTCCTTCCCTGACGCTTTCAAAGCTCGACATCGTGCCTGCAGGAATACTTTAACATCCTTGATCGTAGAAAAATCCGGCTTAGTGGCATATTCTTGTTCCCACATCTGCTGAGTTTCATGAGATAATTTTTGCTCAGTCATGTATACCACTAAGCACTGCCACAAATTTTTCACTCCCATATTGACAATGTACTGGATGCACTCGGTTGTTTTGTCTCATTCGCAAAGCCGAGATCGTTTCCTGAGTAATGGCAAAGAGTCGCTTGAGAAGCGCGTTTTTATTCTCATAACGTTCGCATAAGATTGACTATGCAGCTGCGTAATTAGAGTCTATGACTGGGAATTGTTTAATTAATGTTCCAGCTTCACGAATTCCACTACCCTCCACGTAATGGAGTTTCTCTACATTTGGGACTGCAGACCGTTCATGTATGAGCGTTCGAAAAAGATCCCGGAATGACGGCCAATCTTCGTAACTACCTGCAATCTTGGGGGGGGGGGGGAGATATTCGAGGCGGTCTCACATCGGTTTCCTCCGTAGCTCAATGTTCTCTTGCCCCAACTTCCTGTTTATCTTTTTCTTGTGCTGCCTTGGTAATTAATTCTTCTAGCACTCCCTGCATTTCTAGTTGAGTCTCGAAGAAAACCTCCTCCGCCCGACCAATGCTTTCACCAAAGTATAGTTGTTCAAGTTGCTCTGAGTTTCCATCTATCAATGGTATGATCGCGCTGTGTCCTAACTTGAAGGCGTCATAACTCCTCTTGAGCCTATCCAACCAACTTGTAACCGTCATCACAGTCCTACTTGCCTTCGCTTCCTTGTGGAAATTCACTTCCACTTTAACAAGCTGGCCAAGTAACAGCATTTGATTGCATATGTGTCCCTCCATGTTCACTATTCTTTATCGTGTCTTTATGGAAATTATTAACATGTAACGACGTACTTTCAGGGGTGTATTTATAAAGCTATAAATCAGAGAAACTGTATGACAAAGAACCGACGCAGTTTCAGGAGTGAATTTACGAAGTTACAAACCAGAGTAACTGTATGGCTTCAAAGTAAATTCACAAAGTCACAGACCATAATAACTGTTTTATAAAACACCGACGTACTTTCAAAGTCAATTTACAAAGCTTCACACCACTATAATTGTACTCGAACAATATGCGGAAAAGCTGGATATTCATGAAATCTAAGAACTTTGTTCAAAGAAGAGTCTACGAACTCAACAATCCGGCTCGAGGGCCAAATGTTAAATTCCAATGAAAATCGAGACACTTTTTTCACACATGAAAAAATCAAATCAGTTGTTTTTTATAAACCGTCGAAACTCATAAATTTTACATTTCATGAAAAATCTAAAAAATCTGATGGCAAATTGAGACTTTGTATTAGATGCATTACAAATCATTTTGAAATCTATGTTAAGTTATTTTTGTACAAAAGTGGCTCTTTCGTCCCCGTTTCAAAAAATTATGTTGTACAATCACAGGTTAAGTTAAATATATTAATGATTGTTCTTTGCAGGAGGGTTGCTGCTCCTATTGGTTGGCTGAATTGCGAGCTGATTTGGGTCACGACGAATCAATCATTAATACTGTATTTTAAGCCAAGTAAGGTGAAGTGAGTGATAAATGTAAATGAAATTAAGTCTCGCTGTTTTATCGCACATGGTTTGTTAAATATTTTAAGAATTATTCACTTAAGCTAATTAATCCATAAGAGTATAAATTAACGATGATTTATGTCTGCAGGTGCATAAATTTACAGTATTAATGGAGCAGTAAAAATTTCGCGATTCATATCTGCATTAATAATTTTGTTGTTCAAAGGAAATGAAGTGAATGATATTATTTGATATCATATTTGAAGAAACCAATCAATTAATACTATAACTGCTGGCAATGAATGTAATCGCCTTGGGACACTAATACTCGGGCTGACGCCTTGAGCCCGCAGTTATATTGATGAATCAATCATTTAAAAACCAACTACTGGCCCCAGGCGTGATGCCTTGGGACGCTAATATTCGGGCAGATGCCTTGAGTATGCAGTTAGATTGATAAATCAATCAATTAAAAGTTTAACTGCAGACACCGGGCGTAATGGCCTAGGGATGCGAATACTCGGGCTGAAGCCTTGAGTACGCAGTTGTATTGATTAATCAATCAATCCATAATCGAACTAGTGGCGCCGGGCGTCATGGCCTGGAACGATAATACTCAGGCTGTTGCCTCGGTACGTAGTTGAAGGTATCCTTATTCGCTTATTCCGCGCTAAGTGTCTTGGGGTAAAATAAGCTCAGGCGCGCACCTTGAGCCAGCAAATGGAGGAATACTTCTCGATTTTCTTATTTGTATAATTTTTTATTTTAGCATAATTATGCTGACTCAATTGCTTAACAGCCAAAATAATAAAATTAATCAATTATCAAAGCTCTTTTTTACCGCCATCTTTCTGTGACTGGCGCAGCCGCAAAGCCTAAGCTTTCGCTCGATTTGCTTCATTGCGCATACGTGTAACAAATTCGTTTCACTGTTACTTTGGCGGTACAGTCGAGAACGAAGACTTGTTTGCATATGTTTTAATTCTAAATATAAATAACAACCTCTTCTGCTAATGCATGATACGGCCGCCACGCCTACAGATGGTTTGATTACAATCCGCGGCCTTTTGCATATTTCGCCATTCACAGTACACAGAGAGGAACGACGGGACGCGGACTGAGTCATATTTTTATTGCGGTTCCTATAATGTTGGTATGCCTACGGCGTTCCAGAATTTCCCTTGCCTTTGCTGATCAGCATGAGCCTCATCCTCTTCCATCATACCGGGAAAACCCCGTCCCATAGGTAAGCGTTGAATTTTCTGAGCAGCAAGTCAGGACAAGAGTGATAGACAAGTTGCAACAACTCAGCTGGAACACCATATGAGCCCGGAGCACTCCCTGCTTTCAATGACAGGACTGCCTCTTCCAGTTTCGGCTGTGTGAAGAGTGGGTTCTCTAGACAGCGTTAACACGTAGACAGCATCAACACGTAGACAGCGTCAACACGGACGGGATGGGCGGGTGAAAGAGCCTGTACTATCTCGTTCATTTTTTCCGCTGCTGCTAACCAGTTGCATGGCTCGCCCTGGTTCCATGCCTATTGAGCCCCATGCCGAAGCTTGTCAATCTCCCCTTCGCTTTTCAGCGATTTCAGTCAACAACTAGTACACTATTGGCGTCCATCTTTCCGATGTGCCATCCAATTGTAGAAGCTTGAGAGCACGGACTTCAGGAGGCAACATCACGGATCTCGAGTAGAATGTACCGATGATTACTGGCTGAGTAGTCGTCGAATACTTTCCAATTGTCTATCCTCCGTACTAAAGACTCCGAGGCAAATGTCACACCTGGTATGATTCCTTCACAGCCAATACAACAGAAAGCCGGTATATTTCCGGTGTTTGATGCGACGAGTGCCGTCCTGGCAGCCATTTCTAGGATTGGTTTTCCCTGCGGATTTATTTAAGGCATGCTGCATTCTATTCCTCTAGCGTTGAAGTACACACCTTTCTGTGCTGCGTCGCAGAATGTTTTTTTATTGTCGGCCTTTGCTCCGAATTCGACCAGTATGTGGCTCGACTGTGTTGGTCATACTGATTTAATAGTAGCGTTAGTGTTTGGGCCTTACATTTCCCCTGATATCCCGCAACACTTCTGAGTAGGATCGGCCGTCTTGGTGTGTTACGAGCAGTGCCTACTACTGGAGTCTTCGTCGGGGCTCTTTTCTCTCCTGTTTCACACCAGGTATTTTTCTAGCAGGGCTTCCATACGATTTTTATTTTATGGGACGTTCTGAAGGAGTTTCTTCGTAGCTTTTTAAGTTAGCATTGTCTGGAACCCCTGATCTAGCGTTTTATGCCCGTCAAGTGCATCTTTCTTCCTTCTCTTATCCCAATCTTTTCGGATTGGGCTGAACACTATTCTTTTGTTAATTTTTGAAGGTGGAGCTATCTGCGCGTGCTGTTTAGGCTTAGCCCCCAGCATTTATTTACCCTTCTGCTTTTCTTTGGCCTTCTGAACCTCTTTGGCCTTTAGCCAGCTTCCCCGGTAATGCCCTATGCGGTCTAAGAGCACCTCTAGTTTAAGGAGCTCATTCTTTAAACATTTGCTGAATTTTGGCGAGTCACATGATGATTTGATTCGTTTTAGAACGTCTCACACTTTTCGGATCAGCCTTTCTTCTTGACGTTACTGGACGCCAATTGTAATATGTGACCTCCTTTCTTGGGAGAGGTTATCGGCTTCTGGTTCTGAGTGCAGTACTTAAGCTATATTGTCGACGGTGGCGGTGAAATTATTCTTTTTTTGCCGTAGTCACGGTGTCTAATTTAAGGTAGTTCTTTATTATTTCGGCAATTAATACCCTTGCTTCGGTTGCAGTCGCACCAGTAACTAGCGAATTTTTGATGTTCTTGATATTTTCGTCCACCGCCCCAATATTTGGCGCGTCCTGCAGAATTTTAGCCGTCTTTACTGTTTTTGGTCCCATGGTTGCCTTTGCAGAGCAGGGTGGCCATGCAAGGGTTGGCACGAGCCCTTATGGGGACAAGTGCTTAGAGCCAGATCAGCGCTAGTCGGGAGTCGGCCTCAACAGAATCTACACCATCAACTTAATTGTGCGAGCTTCCAACGTACTCCGAGGACTGCCAAGCTTTTACCGGGACGGAGACGGTATGGTAGTCGAACTGGAGCTTTTCACGCAAGAGTGTCATATCCGCGCTACCGTGCAAAGCAACTAAGTCCAAACTATCATATCCGCCAGCCCAAAGAATCAATTCCAGTTCGGTGTCTAAAGCGTAATAGCCTGTCATTCCAGGAGAAACCGCATGGCGACCTTCAGGTCCGTGGGGCGGCACATCCCAAAGAAGGCTAGCCTCCAAGAATATTCCTGTCGACTGGCATTCCCTTGCAAGGGGTAGTCAATTGTTGGTAAATATTTGTAGGCTAGCTGGTTTAGCGAGGAGTACGGCCGTAGTTCAGACGTATTGCTCTTTACGTTGTTCCAAATAACGATGCCACCGCTTATAAACCACAAACATTTCTGTACTTTTAGCGTCTCCCAAGATGCAATGCACAATCTAATTTTTTGTTTCAGATTCTAAAATCTTTTATCAAGACTTTTCATATGATATTCCATACCATAGTATACTTAACTAGTATCCACACTCAATCAACCCTCCGGAAAAGCCCGAACAGCGAGCCATAAATCTTCGGTAGCAGGTAGGTAGCTAGATGCTGACGCGAGGATTGGCGCGAATATAAACATGTGCTTCGATGAGAGATTTCAGGATTACCATATCTCAAAAAATCAATCAATTTGCAGAAAAACAAATTCGTTTCATGCAATCCTTTAGTTTTTTACTGGGATCTGGCAGCATTCCTATATTTTGAAATGCGTAATAGAACACGTGCGTCGGAAATTTTATTTGCTTTGTTTCTTGAGCGCGCCAGGCCTGGGCTCAGCCGACGTGTGGGTACTAGCTACTTTTGTGAAAAAAATTTACAGGTCACGACAGTATAATAAAATTTAGCGGATTTCAACATTTCAGTATTTGTCGCTGTTGTACTGCTAAAGGCCTAACTCCATCATTTTTTCAAACTTTCCGGTCGCTGGAGGAGGCGAAGATCATATTTTTTTTCGTGTTCTTCCGCTTTCCCTGTCTACCCCGTCAGCGAAATTCTAATCATGAACATTCGTTTGATATTTTACTCGACTTTCTTTGGTGAAAGAAATGTTTTTAACGGTTCACTTCGTTATATGGACAGACCCTCCATGACAGAGCTTTCATTAATCAGAAACTTTTAAGCTATTCACAAAATATAGTGATTGTAGCTACTCTAGATCCTGAGAATATTTGCTGTAACGCACTTACGGACGAGTATTGTTTGAATAGGGTATTGCGAAAAAATTTTTTATTACTCCAAAAAGGGTGCAAGCAGAGGGGATGACCAGCATACATTCAATCAGCCACATACATATATGTATTTTGGAACTCCACACCTGCTGTCAGTGATGAAGATATTGGCTCCATGAACCTATTGGAATATTGTCATGAATATATAACAGACAAATCATTTCACACAACATCAGAAATGAACAATATTTATGCGTTCCACAAAGACTCAAATTTTACAGCTACCAACCGTAGTGAATTAAAAATATCAATTGGCCTCCACATTGTCATAGCTAACTTACAATATTCAAGAATACGGGTGCAGTGGGACAGTTCTTTTGGAGTTCTACTGGTCAAAACTACAATGCCAGTGGACAGGTTTTTCAGTTTACGAAGCCACTTGCATCTGGTGAACAATTTAGAAATGATTAGTGGAAACAAAGACAAGTTTGTAAAAGTCACGCCCCTTCATGAGGCTATTATAAAAAGGAGTTTAGAAATAATCAGTAGACTAATGCGTTTGTATCTACGAGCGAATTGTGCCATCATTGTAAACAATATGTGAAGGGAACGAAAGTTTTGGGGATGAAATTATTTATTTTAAATAAATTAAGCGGCCTGATTTTGGATGTTTTGCTGTAGCAAGAAGCAGCAACAGAGTTCGATTTCGAAGATGTAAACAAACTGGGTCAAAGTGTTGCAATTGTGTTTCAACTAAGCAAAAGGCTGCCGGCCCCTGGGCACATGCTGTATGACAACTATTTTTCATCGTATGATCTTTTGCGGTTACTTAAGGAGAATCAAATATGGTCTGCTTACACTATAAAAATGGAAAAATATTCGGGGAAAGGATTGAGCAAGAACGTACAGTCTTCCACAAAAGTCAAGGTACAGTGATAAATATCATGAAAATTGTTTGATATTTTTATTTAAAAAACCTATAGTGATAAAATTTTTTTTGGTATTACTTCAACTATAATCATTACACTTTAAATTCATGTAAAACAAAACGAAAATTCTGTCGTATTAATATATTATTACATATGATGTGTTGGAAAGTCAATGAATGAAGTCCACAAAAGTCATGGTACACCTAAAGAAAAATGATACAAATTGTAATTATAGTCTTGCATAGTTATTTGAATTATACGTTTCTTAATATTTTGTCGGATATCCTTTCATCTGAATTACTGACTTCAGTCTTTTAGGCATAGAATATACCAATTTTTTAGTAAATTCGCTGCTGATTCTGGCCCACTCCTCCAATATAACATCCTTAAGCTGCGCCTTGCTTGATATCACTCTTTTTCGGATTTTTGTCTCAAGCTCATTCCAAAGATGCTCTATAGGGTTCAAATCAGGGCTTTGAGGAGGTGTAGCAAGCATGCGAGTATTGTACAATAGCCACATTCGAACTTTATGCGCAGTGTGCTTAGGGTCATTGTCCTGTTGAAACAAGAAATCTTCTCGCATACCTAATTTGGCTGCACTTTGTTTCATGTTGTTTCGTAGAATCTCTAAATAAGAGTTCTGATCCATAGTATTTTCGATGAATGTCAGATTTCCAACTCCAGCAGCAGCCATGCAACCCCAAACCATAACACCACCGCCTCCATGTTTTACTGTTTTAATAGTGTTCTTGGGATTAAATGCTTCTCCTACTTTTCGCCAGACCCTCTTATGCCCATTTACACCAAATATACAAAATTTAGACTCATCCGAAAATAAAAAATTTTCCCAAAACGTTATTGGTTTGTCAATATATGCTTTTGCAAATGTTATTCTTTTTTGTTTGTTTATGGAAATTACAAGAGGTTTTCTTCTAGGCGTACGAGATGAAAATCCAGCTTCTACGACAGCTCTACGCACAGTTTCTGCGCTAACCTCCTTCTTATCATTAATTCCAAGAACATCGCAGATTTTTCTACAGCTTAGAAATGGATCTTGTTTTACCATTCGCGAAATTTTTCTCTTGTCCTTTGCACTTAGTTTAGATGGACGACCTGTTCGGGGCACATTTTCCACCTTATTTTCCTTCTTAAATCGATTTATCACTTTTTGAATGGTTGACCGACTTCGCAACACTAGTTCAGCTATTTCAGAATATGATTTGCTCTGATTTGAATGCAGATGAATAATTATTTCACGCTCCATAATACTCAACTCCTTTCTACTCATTTTTTAAAAATTTTATTAAATAAAAGATACACCACGAATACGGACGCGATATTAAAGACAGCGGCCTACGGTTGTTAACTCACTCTGATAATATGAACTTGGGGGATTCCCCTTTTAACAAATAACAGGGCATTTTCTGCAACTGTACCAAGACTTTTGTGGAGTAGAAAAGAGACATTGCCAACAAAAAATTATTGTCTTCAATGATCATTATTGCCGAATCCCTTTAAAGTTATGAAAACTTAAATTCAACAGAACTCGTATTATTACCATTTCATAACTTTTGGTTTTCAAATAAAAATATTGATTCAGTAATACAATTTTCAGTTACCGATTCTCTGTACCTTGACTTTTGTGGAAGACTGTAGATTCTTTACTGAAGAAGGAAACAAGCGGTCATTGCAAAGTATTTGTGATTATAGAGTCGTTGTAACAAAATGGATACACGGCGAAGTTGTGTCAATGGCACCAAATTTTTTAGAGTAAGGAAGAAATAAGGATTTTTGTAAGCATTGGAACAAAAAAAAAAATGAAACAGTACAAAAAATCAGGCGTCCAGAGATAATAAGGTATTGACAATGTAGATTTTTTGATAGCATTACGCATCGATAAAGTGGACCTGGTGCTTATCAATAGCTAGCTGATATACTGCAAGATATATCAAGGTGAACGAAAACTCCGTCTTAACTGGCTTTATTTCCGACAAGAGGTGTAGATGTTCTGATAAAATCAGGCATGTTCGCTCGAAGAAAACGGAGGTAGCCCTTACCCGCTAAGTCCACCCCTTCCACTACATCCCGACAGGCAACTTCTTTGTTGCCAAGAATTAAGTTTCAATTTGTGGTGGTGGTTGCAAAAGGCAACTAAAGTCATTTCCCAGACATGGATGAAAATAACTAGGTCATCAGGTGTAAAAATAAGGGATGTGGTGGCAAAACTCATGGCTTTTAAACCAAGCTCAAAGTGTATTTGTGTTTAAAAAAGGAAAGAAATATGTATATATTTTGTAAGGTTTCATTTATACAATTTATTATATTTTTAGTTCTATATTTTATGTACATAATATTGGGTTGTTCGATAGTTAATGTCGTTTTTATCATGTTTTTCAAAGTAAATTTATTTATATTAGCAACAAACATTAATCAATGATGCATTGACCATTTTGTTGGATGACCTTTTGCCATCTTCTGGTAAGTTAAAAAATTCCACGTTAGAAGAAGCCTTGGTTTTTAGAAGCGAATAACTGGTCTAACTCATTTTTAACAGCTTGATCGGAATTGAAAGTTAAACAAACAGACAAAACGAAATTCCTATATATTTGTAGTATCTAGCTCCGTTGCAATTGTGTTTCTACCTAGTATCACGTTTTAATGTTGTTTAAATTGTTAAATATTCAATCTGCTGTAACTTATCTGTTTATTGTTCGATTAGTATGAAATTTTCAGAGCACGGACAACTGCTACCAGAAAACCTAAATTGTAGCTTTTAAGAAATTTAACGGTCCTCTGTTGATTTTATAGACAAAAACGTAAAATGTGTAAAATGTACTATTATTAATAAAGTTGATCGAATTTTGACTTCTGAGGTAAAAACTTACCACCAATCGCGAGGTGGCGGACACAAAATTTTTGTACGTTCGCCCTCCCCGTGCACCCCTTGAAGCAAAACTTGTTAGTTTAAGACCTGTTTTGAAAAGTTCTCATCAACATCTTTCATTTGATATCCATATTGGTTACATTTGGTGAAATTTCCTTTCCCAGGGGTCATTATTATTACAAAACCCTAAAAATTAATTTATTTTTTCTACATAGTCTTCTAATAATTCAATACATTTAGTCCATCAAGGTACCAACGAAAATGTCGAAGACAACTTGTCATGAGAAACATAAGACAAGCTTGAGAGGACTATACCGAATGCTTCTATGATAATGAATTGGAGAGCGCATTTACTTCATCATGAACACTCGCTTCGGTCTAGCTATAAGAAACCAGCGTCGGATTTGAATATACCACCATGAGAGACGAAGGATCTATTTTCTTTTAGTGAAACTATCAGTTTGATTTTTCCTTAAAAGAACTTGTTAGGTCTTTGTAAACATTTTTTTTACAAAGACCTACTAGTTTCGCGACCTGTCTGTCCGTCTGTCCGTGCGTCACAGCCAGTTTCCTCAGAAACTATAAAAGCTAGAACGCTCAAACTTTGTGAAAAGGTCAGAAGTGATAGTCTCTCAAAAGTTAGGGTTTTACCAAAAATTTTAAAAATTTTTAAGGGGGTCTCCCCTAACAACGAATTAGCCCTTAAACATTTTTTTAAATCAAAGGTAGTCGAGTGGGGATTAGAACTTTTAGAATCTGAAATCAAAAAATCATTTTATGAATTAGGGCGTCCAGGGGAAGGCAAAATGTATCGAAAATTTGTGTACCCCGCCCCCCCTCGCGATTGGACACCTTTGAGCCGAAAAATCTGAAAATCAGCACGCATGTGGGCCCTAATGAGTACAAGGGCAACAAATACCTAAGAAAACGAAATTCACTCAACTTTGTCAATAATAGTATAATATGTAGATTTTACATTTTTGCTCATAAAATCAAAACGGTACCTTTAACCTTTTTGAAATCTTGCAATTATATAGACTCATATAAGATATTAACGTTCACAAAATTTAATCGAGATCGAATCATAATCGAGTGAGTTATAGCCATTTCAATTGTATGGAATTACAACAACAATAACACATGTTTATGGTTGATACATATTTCAAATTGACCTAGGCACTTTATTTTCGATCAATTTTCATGAAAATCTAGGAAAAAGTGTTGAACTTAAATATGTTCAATCGGCCGAGCATTCAGAACAATCATTTAAGCTGGATCAAAATGGCGGCTGCACTGTGCTTATGAAAGAAACTTTGCATATTTGCATAAATTTGAACGATTTCATATCCAAGTATTGGATGAATAATTCAAGTTATCGATTCAAGCTATTAGAAAACTTGTTTCTAACCCTATGATGTTTACAAAGACCTTCTAGTAGGAGCACTCTCCTGCTTACTCAACTTGTTTTTTCTTTTAGCTTTGCAACAACGGTCTTCCAAGAATGCTTCATTCATTTATTTACTTACTGCATCCCAAACGAAATCATGGCAATATTTTAAATAAAAGTTTTGGCAATTAAGAGGTTTAAATTTAAAGCAACTATAGCTGACACGATATCTTAAGTGATACCTCTTCAGATTAATCGATTTCATCCATCAAAGAAATACTTACGCTTGACTGAAATCTTCCAAACGTAGTTCTCAATTATACTCCACATAATTGAACTGATTTTGACATTCGCTTTAAATTGAAGCCAAAAAGATAATTCCAACGTAAACTGCATAGTACACAAATTTCGCAAGCATTTGCCGCGGGTTGCTTAGAAATATCCTAACTATTACAAGGGCCTGTTACCATGATTGCACAACTACGAAGAGTAATTTACTGTTCACCACACATGATTAAGATCTAACACAAACAACTATCTCTATTCCTAACTTTACGCTTTCGTACGCGACCTTCCGAAGAAAGTTTAACGAGCTCGGATCAAGCAAAGGTGAAGCTACCGCAAAAACAAAAGCGGGTACCGTTGTCGGATTATGCCCATCCGCTAGACATCTTGATGCTGCTATTTTGGTGGTATATCATTATAAATAGATTTAATGCACTCAAGGGAAATGTTGAGATGGCTAACCGATTTACTGCCGAATAAGGAAACCAGTTTGACTCGTACAAGTATTAATAGTAACTCTCATCAATATTCAAACAAAAATTTCTAGTTTCGCTATCGCACGTGATCGGACGCTAGCTTTGCACTTACGTAATTGTTCGTGTGATTTTGATGAGCTTAATCGTTTTCGGTGAAAAAATACACATTAAGATGTAGAAGATATTGATGTTGCTGTAAGTGCAACCTTTTTAAGATTTAGTGGTAAGGCTTTGTGATTACTGCTGCGTTGCCAACCTGAAAATATTGTTTCGGTTTTACTTTCAAACGGTTGTGCAATGCCTTAATGAAAGTGTCGATGCAATAATATAACTACGCATATTTGGTAAACTTAGTGCCTCAATTATCCACTAATGAAAGTTAATTGTTATTTTTCCCGTTGATCGTAGGTATTGATCGTGATGCGGTTTTCAATTTGAAAATACGTGCTGACTAAGTATAAGATGGAGTGCCTCGTTTCGTTGGATTAAGCGATTTAACTGTTTTCCATATGGGGCCTGAAGAAATGCGGCGATTATTAATAATTTCAATGCGGAGGTATAGAAGATTAATCGTCATTTATGAGGCCGATAGGAAGACGTCCCATATGAAAACGCTAACGGCCGCTATTAATGATCCTGAATCAAAAAAGCTTTAGGTTTTGGCTTTAGGCTTGGGTATATCATTTATGGCTAGTGCCAAACACTGAGCGTGCAAGTTGCAAACTTATACACACGAACCAAGGGGAATTTAAGTAGTGTTTGATTGATAAAAAGTGATTGGCAACTGCAATTAACAATAATAAATTGATAGCTGATTTAATTTTGGGTGTAACACATCCTGAAACTTGCGGGTAAAATCTCATTTTTGCATCGAGATCAGATTTGACATCTTGGGAAGCCTTCTTGTAAGTGGGAGTCCAAATGATTTGAAACTATTCAATTGGGTTTTTTTAAAGGTGTCGTGTTTATTTTGGAAAATATAATTGTATTTACCCTTTATTACCTCGGAATCTAACGACCTTTCACACTAACGTTTGACCAATTACGATTCCTTAGATCAACCGGAATTGAATGGCATCAAAATCACTGGAACACTGTTTCCAAAAATCGTGCTAAATTTCGAGAAATCCATAATACATACGAGAATTGGGTGTTGCATTGGACATAGTTCACTTGTCTCTCAAAGACACGTATAGTGTCTTGGGTCGCTTCACCATCGATGCAATCGCAAAAAAATGAATGCGTCCAAACGGTCAAAGGTCTCAGCGTTTTCCTGCTGGTTAGTCTTGACGAAGGAAAAGCCTTTAACTCTGAAAAAGCTGGAAAACCCTTTATAAACCTTAGGGCTCCATCCTCGACTTGTGGAACATCTTTTATGATGGGTTAATAAAGCTTGAGTTGCCGGATAAGCCATGCTTAGTGGGCTATTGAGATGAGGTAGCAGCGGTAGTCGCTGGACGCACAGTCGAACAAGCGCAATTGACAATTGGTACAATATTATTCCGAGTGAGACACTGGATGACTGTTCGCAGCCTTAGCATGGCAGTGGAGAAAAGCGAAGGGGCCATACTAACAAAGAAGAGAGTCCCCAAATTAAAGATGATCCGTTTCATGGCCAACATGAAGGCACTCACCTTATCAAGCAGACAACTCCTGATAAGCTTGCGCAGTATATAAAGAAGTATAAAGTTTTAATTTGGCAACCCTTTTTAATGCTAGGTATGGTGTGACGGCTGTCATGCGTTTTATAATTAGTTTGCTTTGCCATTTTATTATGAATAGGTCAACGCCTGAGCAATGTCTGCAAATTGCGCAGAGTTATTTAAAAAAAGCGGTTCTATTCGAGAAACTCATCGCGCATTCCATCAATTTTATGGCCGGTATAATCGTCCATCAGGACAATTAATTCGATCAACCATGGATCATTTCTGCATAATGTTTACTCTCACTGATAAAACGCATCCATTCAGAGGTCGTCCAGTGCGTAATGAAGAAACCATAGCAGGTGTAGAACATAGTATAAATGAACACCCAAGTGAGTCAACAATTAAACCTGTGCCCATCCACATCATGGAAGATTTTACGGAAAGGGTTTGCTTTGCAGGCTTACAAAATCCAACTAGTCCAGGAATTGCGGCCGAACGACCACCGGGCCCTACCTAGATTCGGTGTATAGGCCCAAACACAAATTGCCGCAGATCCCGAATTTCATAATAAAATTTTGTTTGGCGATGAGGCCCATTTCTGGTTGAATGGCTACGTCAATAAATACAACCACCGCATTTGGAGTGATGAGCAACCACAGGTGTTTGTCCAAACACCGTTACATCCGGAGAAAGGCACTGTTTGTTGTACTTTATGGGCCGGTGGAATCATCTGTCCATATGTCTTCAAAAATGCTGCTGGGAATAATATTGCAGGCAATAGTGACCGCTATAGAGCCATGACGTTCCGGAATCACCGTAATGCAGGGGACCTCTGGCTTCAACAGGATGGCGCGACATGCCAAACAGCTCGTGCTACCTTTGAATTATTGAAATAAGCATTTGATGAACGCATAATTTTTCATTTTGGACCTGTGAAGTGGCCTGCAAGTTCTTGTGATTTAACACCGCTGGAATAACTCTTGACTATTTGGAAGACAACATTCGTCGTGTTATTGGTGAGATACGGCCCCAATTATTGGTTAGAGTAGTCGAAAATTGGACCTCTCGTTTCGAATTACTCCGCGCCAGTCGTGGCGCTCACAGTCGTCGCTTATGTTGAGGATTCGTTCTAGTGTGTTGGATGCCGTGTTGTTGATTTGGCGCTTTGGGTGAACCGACCTGAAATGTAGAATTTTACCTGACCCTGTTTTTCCCGGTACCAGTCCACTATGAGCTTTCCATTTTCCTTGGTTACTAGCGCATCCGCATGAGGTAACTTTCCATCTGCCTTCAGTTCCACCATGAAGCTTAATCTGCAAAGGTAACTGGTGAGGGTCGTTAGTAAATTGTTGACATCTGATTTCTTGATGATCATAAAGATGTCATCTACATAATTTATAATTATCCTCAGCTGTGAATTGGACTTTTTTAGTGCGTTCTCTAATAGGTTTTCCATTACAATGTCTGTAATGGTCGGTGATAGTATACTCCCCACCGTAAGCCATTTGTTTGCAGACTATATTGTAGCTGAAAATGTTATTATCCGTTATGCAGAAGGGGAAAGCTTCCATGAATGTCTTTTTGTGTTTATTTCACTACATAGTTTTTGGATTAGGTCAGCCTCGAATTGAAACAAGTCTTAATCTGGGTAAAAAAAGTCGTCATTTCATTGAAGGTAAGAAACTCATCTTCAATGATTAATTTTAAATGAAACTTCAGCGATTCAAACGCTGCACTTCAGACCGCTCTAGGATGAGGAATAGCGGAGGATTACCTTCACTGGGTATCGTTGTTTGCCAGACGCTCGGCGATTTCAACGCATTGAGTCTTTTTTTGCTTTAGCACTACAGCCCGTTTCGGGCCTTCGCTTATCGTCCTCGTAAGATCCAAATACGCTGTCTCAGATAGTTCAGCGTTAGTTGTGTTCCCATGTTACATACTTGAATGTGCGTCCCATATAAGTAGCAGGGTAAGACAAGACTCAAGAATAGAGCAATGGAACTAGTTTTATCAGGATGTAGGAGAAGGCGACGTAGATATCCACCTACGCGAGAAACCCGTAACCATCTATGAACGGATCTAGCCGTATTAATGTTAATTTAACTGTCTCCAGTTGATTGCTGTAGAGATGATTTTGTTCATCGCGGAAATATACGTCATGCACATAAGAAATCCACAACTTGAGCGCATTATCGAGCTGAAGAGGCGTCAATTCTTCTGAATCCTTGGTCATTCTACTATTATCTTTGAATTTTACAAAGTACTCACTAAATGAATTTTCGACAATGAGCAGTAAATCGCAAAAGTTTATCAAAAGAACTGTAGCGCT
This sequence comes from Odontomyia ornata, assembly GCA_963969285.1. NCBI lineage: Eukaryota > Metazoa > Arthropoda > Insecta > Diptera > Stratiomyidae > Odontomyia > Odontomyia ornata. The sequence continues at coordinate 271,774,180 of OZ017739.1, read as the reverse complement.
TGAGAAGATCTTGCTCAACTGATTAGACTGTTGGGACCACACAGGTAGCGCAACGTTTTTCACAATACTCTTCCCTTGCTACAGAATTCCTCTGAGTTTCCCACCGAGAGCTCGAGCTGAGTAGCAACGATGTTCCCTGTAGCCTCGATTGGAATATGCGATGCCAATACGCATGAGGAAGTGTAGTCCAGATTTCGGATACATGATTGGCAACAAAAATTTCTATGAAGTAGGATGTCCACAAATCCATGATGAAGTGATCTTCGAGTCAGAGTGCAGATGGCAATCTACCCTTTCCAAATAAGTGTATCTTGAACACGCTCCACCAGGTGAGTTAGAAATACCGCTATTCACAGTTGCAATTGAGAATCCATGTAATTCAGATTACTTGCTACTTTCAGGAAATCTTGTTCAATGCGGTAAACAAAAAGAGAGTAGATCCCTCAGCTGATCAAATAAGTATTGCCACTTTTGCTGCAATGGATCTATGGTAATAGATCGGCCCATTATGAGCGTGAATGCCATAATTTCTGTATAAGGATTTTGAAACTGATAGTCCTCCAGAAAATGAGCTGATATCCATAATCTTCAGGGTCGATTATACTTTGCCGTAACATCTTCGCGAAGTTGGGCGAAAACGCATAACGATAAGCACGTCAGCGAAGGACAACATCAGAAATATCAACTTGGAACTTTGAGACAGTTAGAAGACAATAATTGATTGATAATCCATTAGGAGAGGCAAATGGCCCGTTGAAGATAATTCGAAATTTTGGCTTGTCTTCATCTACTAATCTTGAAAACCCCATTATGAGGTAAAGAAGATTCAGGCCCAATATCACCGGTTGGTGATTTTACCATGTGGCCTAGTGCGAAGTACTCATTCAAAAATTTAGTGTATTGTTGAAATGTTCTTCTGTACGCAACAACACGACGAGTACGAGTTGCATTCTTAGGATCACCAATATGAACAGGATTAATTTCAAAATATAAACGTCCTTGGGAGTTCTTTTTTATGCCGAAGTGATTCGCGCAAAAAAATCCTTTTCGGCTGTGAGAGAAGTCGTTATAGAAGGAGTGACCTCTTCCTGATTCCAAAAACGTTTCAAGGGACTGGATATGCTGAGATCTACGTTGCTTTACAAGCTTGTGCGTGGTTGAGCAAAATACAATAAAAATTACGGTGATCATGTAAAGTCAACTGATTTCAATGGATTTAAACCTATTTTGTTTTGATTTTTTTTTCGACCAATCTTTTCAGTTATCATCGCCTCTTCGGGTGAAAATCAATTCGAGATGATCTAATAACGTATGTCGAATTTCAAGCGAAGTTAACGGTGAGCAAGAGCGTAATGTTCCCTTGAGTAGTTCACTTCTTTGCGGTAGAACTCTTAACTGTAGCGTAATCGTGTTCACTCGACAATTCATACGCTTAGTAAAAAGTATCTCGAAATCAAATAAATATACAAAAGTATCGATCCGATACAGAAAAGCAATCCGTAGAATTATTCCCTTTCCGATGCATGCCATCCATGCGGTCCACTTCGTGACAGCTTGTGTTACCCGCTGCGTTTGCACTGCATCTTCTCCGCTTTCCGTGTAAAGCCTACTGAAGTAGTCGCCAACAAGCGGCAACGCTTACTTAACGATGGAACACCAGGCGACCACCATTCGGAAACCTCGTGCCGACTCTACAGCTCCCATGTTAAAGGAGCGCGTGCCCGGTTTCATAATAGTTAGTTGTTTTGTACTAGCTCTCGGGCCCCGTTTGATGCCCTCAAGCTGGCCGAGGTGCTCAGCTGCATTCCTCAGAGGAGGATGGCTAAATATGCCAACTCCCCTGACTTAGGCTAGATTTGCCAAATGGAATCCTTGTCTTTTGTTGGTTACGTGTGAAGTGCCCAACTGCTAATTCTCAAAGTTTTGGTATTTTCGTTCGAGTACAAATGTCAAATTTCTGTTTCGTCAAGAAGGTTAATGCCAACGACTGTCACTCAATGAGTGAATCTCCCTTACACGCTTCATCGTTTACATTCTTTTGAAATCGTTAACTGTCTATCCATCCATCCGTCATCGTGTCACAGCAATGTTTCTCGCAACCCATATAAACTCGAAACATCAAACTTTGTATGTAGGTGTAAAGTAGTGCCCATTTCAAAGTTCAACTACAAAAAAAAAATTTATAAGGTATTTAAGGGGTGTCTTCCCATATAGGAGAGAGGCCCTAAAAAGGATTTCATCAAAGGTAGGCGATATGGGTATCAAATGAAAGGTCTTGATGAACTGGCAAATTAGCATTTTTTTTGCTTCATAGGGTTCATAAAGAGGAGAAATACACGAAAAATTTGTGTCCCCTTCTCGCGACTGGACACCTGTGATCTGGTAAATCTGAAAAAAAAATCATAGAGATGTGTTTATGAGTGCAATAACAACAAATACCTCAGAAGTCAAAAGTCGCTTAGCTTTGTTAATAATAGTATGATCGTGGAATTTAACATTTTCCCCAATACAATCGTATAAATACCCCTGAACTCAAAGAAATTCGATGTTTAAGTGGTCTTACAGAAGGTCCTAAGACTCTGTAAGTTAGATCAAAATCGAATGATTTTCGCGAAGTTATAGCCATTTGAATTTTTCCAATTACAACAACAGTAACACACGATTTTGATATTTTATAGACTTTCCATCTTTCAGACACTGTAATGGATTTTCTTATAAACGTGTACATCTCTTTGACATGTTTCTTGAATTTATTCATTGCTGGTGACCGCATTTCGTAAGTTAGGTGCACCACCTTTCTGACATGAGCTTAGGTCTGTCTACTCAACTTGTTTTTTTTTTTTGTTTTTTGTGTAGCATTTCCTAGATATTAGACAATTTCGTACTTTGCAGTACGACAGGCCATTGTGCTCAATAAAATTTTGTTGAAATTACGATAAAAAATTTTGTTTCTTTTAAATTTATTTTTGACAAACCGTTATAGGATGCCCTTTATAATGTTGTAATGAGTACTTAAATCCATTTTTAGCGCAATCAGTTCACAACTAACCTTTATGAGCTTTCCACGCCGAAAATTATGGGCTTGGGGATCTCGTGCAGTATAAAAAGCTTTCCATGTGCTTTAAACTGGATAATAATTTTCAGTGTTTTACTCTTCAATGATATTATATTTGACCCGTTCCGTAATTACTCGTAGTTACCCATCCGTAAAGTAAATGATTAAAAACTCAAAGAACGATGAATATATAGTATGATGGGAAATCACATCAACGTTAAATAAAACGGCATGTTTTCATTTTTTGTTCCCGTTTTGACGAATTTAAAAGAGCAAGAATATTAACTTTTTCTAACTGATTTAAAAAACATCAACATTTTTGTCTTATTAATACTGGGTTCCCCGTACAAAGGTAATATTTTAATAACATATACTGGTATCTTGTCAAAATATTGGTTCCCGGTAAGAAATTCATGATTCTGCCATAAAGCGATAAGATTCAACGTATATGATATAATGCTGGTAATTTTTTATTTACATTTTGATGAACGAAAGTGTGTTATTAAAAATTATTTTAAATTTTTGATATTTGAGAATCGGTCCCGCACATTTAGCATAAAAAGGGTTCGCACTCTGTGCAACTCTTAGAATAAAAAAATATGTATGTCATTGTTGCATAAAGAATCCATAGCATCATAGTAATAGAATGTGACAAACTTCGTTAGTCATGAATTAAACTATGCTGCATGGAAAATTATTGGAAAATAACAAAGAATTTGGCTTTCTCCTGTGGATGGAAAATTTAATTTCCTAGGGTAGTCGACTGAGCAGCGGAAAAATTAAGTCATCGAATTAAGTCATTGGGCCAACACTTACGAGGGCGGTCCGATAAGGCCTTAGCATCAGCGCCTCTCGTAGACGGCTCAAAATTTCAGCCGAATCGGACTCGCAATTTTTTTTGACCGCATGTGGAAGCGGGCGTTTCCGCGGATTTTAGAAAAATGGAGAAAGAGCAATATCGATCGGTGATTCGATTCTTGTTTTTGGAAGGGAAATCGCGCAGCGAAATCAATGAACGCCTGGATGCTGGGTACCGTGACTATGCTCCTACGATGACGACCGTAAAAAATTGGTTTAACGAATTTCAACGTGATCGCATGTCGGTTTTTGATGGGCCACGCCCAGGTGCTCCGAAAATGACTACCACGGAGGATAACGTGACAAAAATCTACGAGCTCATATTGGCAGACCGCCGATTGAAGGTGCGCAAGATAGTTGAGGCAGTAGGCATCTCAAAAAAGCGCATGGACTATATCCTGCATGAAATTTTGGGCATGAGAAAGCTGTCGGCGTGATGGGTGCCCACTCCGGCCAACACAGGCAATCGGGAGACCACTTCAGAGCCGTGTTTGACGCTCTTTATGCGGAACCCGAAGGGTTTTTCGCGTTGTTTCGGGACCGTTGACGAAACATGGCTCCATTGGTACACCCCAGAGACCGAAGAGCAGTCGAAACAGTGGGCTTCACCCAGCGAATGTGTTTCGAAGAACCGAAGACTGTCCTATTGGCCGGAAAGGTGATGGTTACGATTTTCTGGGACTCACAAGATGTCTCTGCATCGACTACCTGGAGAAGGGCAAAACGATCACAGGGCTCCACTATGCCAAATTATTGAGCCGATTCGACATCGAATTGGAGAAAAAAAGGCTACATTTGGCGAAGGAAAAGTGGTCTTCCAACATCACAACGTACCGGCTCACACCTTCACCGTCACCATGGCCTAATTTGTCGAATGGGGCTAAGAATCGCTACCGCACCCTCCGTATTCTCCAGATTTGGCCCCGTGCGACATCTTTTTGTTTCCAAACTTGAAAAAGACACTCACCGGGCAGATATTTGAGTTGAATGAGCAGGTTATCGCTGCATTGGAGGCCTACTTTGCAGACCTCGAGGAAACGTATTTTTCAGACGGGTTAAAGGAGCTGGAGCATCGCTGGGTCAAGTGTATTGAGGTAAGAGAAGATTATGTTGAGAAATAAATCACCACCCTCCTATTTCCACATACAGCAGCATCGTACTGCCCATGTTTCACGAGCATATACTATAGATGACAGGTCCAATATTGACGATGGGCTTGTAGTCTAATACTTTCAAAATAAGGATAGAATAACTATTCTATCTCTCTTCCCTTCTATCGCAGAATCTTCCTTGAATTACGTACATATCACAAAATATATCAAAAGTACTTGGATATACTGAGCGACAGTATTTTCTGTGCATTATATATTATTTTTGTTCCGAGAGAAAAGTAAATTGCGTTAGTATTATCAAGTAGCCAAACCAGTTAAATTTTAGTTTTTTGAATCATTTTGCGTTTTAAAACGCAAATTTGATTGATTGACATATGTATATGGAAACATAACTTTGGTTACTGCAACCTGGCATTTTGTTGTCTATACAATATCAGCTCAAAGCCGCACTGATGTTGAATCAAGCCCGTGGCGAGTTCCGCCGTATTCAACATTGCTGCAGGGTTGGAAACATATGATCGTGGTTGATGACACCATTTTGTGAAAAATAAAATTGTCTGATTAAAGTTTAACTTAATTTTAACACATTTACCTAATTTCCTGGAAGTGATTTCTGCTATTTACACAAGTTGCCACAAAATTACCTGCAAAGAGAAAAACTTAAATCATTGTCGTTTTCGATGAGAATAATAAATGGAAAGTTCCAAAACACTTGAAATTCAATCTTTAGGAATTAATGAAATTTTATCAATGACTTCTAAAGCAATTAAGCTGGGAGTCATTCAAAGAAAAACAACCTACACACAGTCGTTGTTTCTTATCTCAATGTCCTGGGGTTTCTGTATCGTTATACTGGTAAGTATCGGGTTCTACCTTCATTCTGAATCGCTTCCCACTTATGTAATCTACTTTCAATTTTTACCATCGATAGTGAAATCGAAATAAAATGAGCAAAGTTTTCATAAGTGACTTGATAAAGTTATTGGGGTAGTATGGTGAGGTCTTTTTGATGTTTTTGTCTTTTGTGTTCTGCATAAATTATACTCTTGTCGATCTGAATATCAAACGGGGATGGTCTTACTAGGTCGGTTTAATGATACGACCAGAGCTTAGATACGACTTCCAGTTGATGGGCTCATAAAGCTTCTTGACTATTTCAGTTTATTTTCCGCAGTTGCCATTCTCCGCTGGAAGTTTTGGTCTTCGTATCAATGATTCAACGCGCAACTGTTCTAATTCGATGCTACTCTTGTTTCAAGGAAAATAAAATGCTAGGTGAAGTTTTCTTGTGGGATACACATGTTTTTAAATTTTAAACAACATTCTGTACGTAAAGGATGTTGATTAGAATCTTGGAAAAGCTGTTTTTCCTTTGCCAATTTTAAGTGGATCAACATTTTCAGCCGGCGTAAAATGTTCGGCATTAAATCTAGTTAGTAAAAATGCCTTAAATTGATATCGAATTTAAAGTTTGAACAAATTGAGTAGACAGAACTAAGGTTATGGCAGAAGGGTTTTGTACTCAGCCTACGGTAGCAGATATATTAAATGATTCAATTCAAGAAAAACTTTAATGATATGTACAAGAAATAAATTCTTGCTTTAAAAGAAAATCCAGTATTGCAATTATGCTCAAATCGTTGGCAAAGCGGGATCTCAAATGTGTTTTTGTTATTCATCTTATCTGAACATGTGGAGAAGATCCAATTAAAAGTGTAGCGTCTGATTCGATGGAAAGCCCACGTAATCGAAAACCTGTGTATGATTTTTGTAATCGGCACAAATTCAAACGGGTCTAACTTCTGCAAATTTTATTGAAACTTATAAAATCTAAGGACATTTTAAATGACTAATTAAATATCTAATTTCATCCATTTTAATGATACGAATACAGTTTTACTGGCAAAAATATTAAATTTAAAACTCGTACTTTTACTAGTAAAGTTCAAAGAACGCTGGTTGTGGCCTTAACTTGAGTATAAAAATCGAGTCTAACCGCGACTAATGCAATCGGTCGCGGTTCTAAATAAAAAAAAAAGAACACACTATTATTCTCGACGATAATACTTTATTTCTCCAAAACTGTTATTCTTAAGCTAGCGATACAACAACTGATGGTCGATCAGCCAATTGCTCTTTTATTGATTCATGATTATTTTCAATGTAATCAATTTTACCTGACCCACTTGAATTGCAATTATGATGAAAGAGCAATTGGCTGCTTACAGCATTTTCAACATATGGCGCAATGTATTGTTCTGACCCAGTTACAATGTTGGGTGAATGAACATCATATGTGTATGCCTTATAAAAGCACTTGTGACGCCCAAAAAAGATGCAAAAGCAGATGCAAAATAGCCGGAAAAGGCGGACCAAAAGAAGGAGTGTGGAAGAGGAAGAGGTAGTGAGTTTGTTTTTTGATTAAAAGTGCACGAGTAATCCCTTAGACTCATTTTTTTAGAGCATAAAGCTGTGCCCCCTTCGATGAACAACATGTCTCAGCGCCAGGGACTCCCATTTACACTAACGAATTAGATTTTGGCATTTTTTCTGGATTTTTGGAACTAATTTTGGATAAGCCAATTTTTGGCGGCGGCCGTATACGTACTCGGGTAATTCATCTTCTTCAAGCGGCTCTTCGTATTCCGCACACTGTTTTAGAAGTTGTTCCCTATTGGCATCAGAGAAATCTAGTATGCCTTATTTTGCCTATTCTGATAAGAGGACAAAAAGGATAAGGAATATTGAAGAAAATACCCAAATTCTACTCATTCTGAACTACTGTAGTTTACGCGCACACGTCACTCTTAAGCCGATTTTTGGCAATCCTCGAAGAAATCAAAAGGCGAAAGACGTATGAGTTGTACAATCATTCAACTTTCACTCAGCTGTCTTACACCTGTATTTGAAATGTTCACATTTACCAATGCAATATATTGTTGTCATTGCATGGATGCTTTGTTAGGAAAAAGCAAAAATTTGTATTCCGAATTGAGAAAATTTAGACTGTAATAATACAATACGAGTACTTTAATTGCCCCAATCATATACGAGGCATCTTTTACCTTAAGTTAAACCGTAACAATTATCATCGGGGCAAAAATTAGTTTGAGGTGAGTAAAGTTGTCCGCGGGGTTGTCAGTATGAAATATTTTTCTCACAACTGTAAGTCATGCGTCTCACGTCGTATTTTTTTTTTTCCCCTAACAGACTTTTCACTGTGAAATATTCTTAATTTTAATATTTCGTAATACAAAACAATGAGATTTTTGTGTTTTAGTTGCAGTGAGAAGTTTTAGTAACTTGCTATTCGCTTATCCCTTCAATTGGTATTTAAATCTCACCAAAATTAACATTTTAAAACAAGACTTCAAGAAAGTTATTAAAATGTCTTGACAATAAGGGGAAAAATCATTCATATTTCCAACTATCTGTTATTTTTTTATCTCAGTTTTAACAAATATTATGAGCTCAAAGACTATCCCGAAATTTCTGTTAATTTCTCCTTGACTTAATGGTGTCTACAGTTTATTGTGCGAGGTATGTTCAAAAAGTAAGGTGACTTTGTATTTTTAGGAAAAAATATTTATTTATTCAATACACTTGTGCCAACGCTTTTTCCAATCCTCGAAGCACTTCTCATAAGCACTTTTTGGTATAACCTTGAGCTCTTCCAGCGATGCAGTTTTTATCTCCTCAATCGTTGCAAATCTCCGTCCTTTCATAGGTCTCTTCAGTTTTGGGAACAAGCAAAAGTCACATGGGGCCAAATCCGATGAATATGGTGGCTGATGCATGATTGTGGCGTTGTTTTTGGCCAAAGAATTCTTGATCTTTGATCCTTTTTTTTCTATAGCAAAAGATCGCCGAGCACGCAAAACACTTCTAACCGTTATACCTTTCACGAAATAACTTAACATATTATATAGCTGAAACTGTAAATATATGTTCGTGGCGAGTGTACCAACATAAAAAAACAAAACAATCGATAATCGAATGTACGTCTCGCGCGAAATTTGAAAAGTCACCTTACTTTTTGTACACACCTTGCATTGCGTTATACTAAAATTATATCACAGTCTAAATGATGCCCAAAATAAAAGAAATAGCCTTTCGATTAGCGAGCAATGAAATACAGTTTACTAGAAATGTACAATAATATTTTTGACAATTGAAAGGGAAATTTACATTATACAAACACTTCTGTAAGATGGGTTGTAATAATCGAGCAGTCGCCTAAGCAAACTGCTCGAAAAACCTTCATAACACTTATCCGAAATTTTAATTGCAGATTTGAAAACCTAACTATTTCAATTTATAGTTATAAATCATAAAATATATATATATTTTTTTTATGTTTATTAAATGTAAATTTTATATCATTATTATTCTGTATTAAATTTAGATTTTTCTTTCTAATTATATTCTTTGTGATATTTATCTTTTTATTATTTAAATTTTTTTTCATTTTTAACTTCAGTTAATTTCAAAATTCAAACCGGCCATTAAAATTTCGGAAATGAGAGTACTGAGATAATGCAGCGATCAACGGATTGCATTGCAAATGCAATCTAACTTGGTTGAGCTAGAAGCTTGTGAATTTACTGGTGCGGCATGGAGATGAAGCTGAGATCTGCTTGAGCGGATGGGGTGTTCTGTTCCTGATCGCCACCGCGTTGAGGTCACGTTTGGTAAACATAACTCGGTCTCTGATATTGGAACGAGGTGGAATAGTAGCTGAAGTTCTCTTTTGGTTGCGTGTATCGCAACTTCGAGTTTTTCGAGTTTGAAGCGGTTTTTTTACAGTCAATTTTTGCACACGGGAATGTTTCACGAACTATGTTCACGTTCAGGTCTTGTCGCGCTGCATGTTTTGCGACCCCGAAAATCGTCTGAAAAGTCCTGCATCCGGGTTTTGTTCGCACGACGTGACACTATCCGAGTCCTTTCTTCGTACCCATAATCATCGATGGTAGGTTTGGGAATCAATTCGATCGGATGAATGTTCATTGCGAAGGGAAGCTCAGCACCTGTCCCGGGATTCGCAGCGATTGTGAAGGTCGCGTGAAATTTAGGATTGTGGGGCGCGGCGGCGGTGATGGAAACTGGCGAGCGCAAGTGAGGATTCTGTGTGTGCGAATTCCTGCTTGGAACAGAGTAGAGAAGATAGAATTTACTAAAATGAACTGGATTTAGTGCTTGCAAAGTCCAGTGAAATTTACATAAACAAATCGCCCCATGATATATTTTCTTGTGCACAAGTGGGGCTAACCATGCGATCAATGTGAATGGTGCACAGAATTTCTTAAGATAAAAGTTAGGGTTTCTTATAAAAATCATTTTATGTTTGTGGTCATCGGTCTCGGCATTTGATTGTAATTGAATAGACAAATATATCGTTACGACGTGAATTGTATAAACTTAAAAGTATATGATGGAATTTGGGCTTCTATAGCCGCGAATATGATACAGGGTAGATAATACCAATCATGGGGGAATCGGTTTCGATCGGTTAGTTCGTTAAATGCTCATGAAACGTTCGAATAACGGGTTAATCGGTTCTGATGATCGTTGCTTAGCGGTAGGCGAATCTGGCGAGTATCAGATCAGAAGGAAGAATTGTATGGTGCCATCCAGAGGAGGGATCACACGTATGCTATTAGGATGTTTGAGGCCTATAATCGGATGGTTTTCGAAGAATTGTTAATGCTTCAGAACATGAAGGCTCATCTATACAAATGAATCAAAAGCAATGCAAGGTATCTCTGGATTTAAAAAAAATCAATATTCATAAATTTAGACAGAGATGAACAGTAAATTGCCACGTCTCGGGCTGAAGCTTGTTAAAGATGCAACATTTTAGCTCCTGTGCGGTTTAATCGCTTTAAGTGAGTAAAAATAATTAAAAAAAGACAGTATAAATACATAATTATATTTTTCTGCAGAATTGCAAAGCCCCTGAATGACAAAAAAAACATTAATTTACTTTCTCTTGGCGAAGTAGATACCAATCCCAGTTAAACTATTTTTAACAATTACAACGATATTGTAATCCACTCACATCGCCAGCGGGCGTTCGGCGAGGATGTTGGGTAAGTACCCTTTTGGTTATTAATAAAAAGAAGTAAAAGTAAATAAATTATTGATGTCTGGAGATATTTTAAGAATGTTAAATGGATGTTTGTGAATAATGTGATTAAACGGGAATCATTCAGCTTTGATAAATCAATTTGAGTTTGTTAATGCTTTCGATTCATTTTTGTTTGAACGCCTCAAATGTACTCTATTTTCAATTGATTTGGTTACTATTGTGAGACAATAATGCGATGAGCATATGCACTTAATAGTAAGCTGTTGAATTGAACCTTCCCAAAACACTTTTTAATTTAACGTATCATCCTGCACATCCTTTTATAACTAGACTTTATATATAAACTTAGATTAAACGACAAATACTTTGTTTTGAACAGATACATTCATATATGTATATCTAACTTGAATATATTTATTCTAATGAGTGATCAATTCACGAATATAATGGATATCAATGGTTGATATGCGCCTGAAATTTGTTCGTTTGCTTTTTCACTATGGGAAAAATAAATATTTGAAAAAACTGATGAGAGAAAAATTGTATTTGCTACTTTCCGTACACGTTAGTAAAAATAAAGTTACAATGAATTATTAAACAAAAATTTCGGTCTTTCTATTCGAATTTCGAACCCGACCGGGTATGGGACCCGCCACGTTGGCCGACCCCTCCACTATAATGAGCTAGCCATCGGGCGAGCTCTCCCCTTTTATGCACTACAGGGGCTCTTGCCCGGGTAAAGTGGTCTTCCGCTCGCGTGCCCTTTTATGGTATAGTGTTATGTGATTCCATTACTATGACATTCATACAAATTATGTTTGTATGAGTTTTTCACTTAAATGGGAAATATATGGCCACGCCTGCATTGGATCTTGATCCGGTTGGAAGGGTGCGAGAGGACACCGCTTCCACCTGGATGCACCACTCTTATTTGTGGGCAATAAGTATCGTCAGTAACGACAAGGTCCTCGTAAGTCCGCCCGTTTTCTCCAGGCCCGGTTTGTCCTCCAAGTCAGCAATTTAATGACACTTGGTAGGATACCTCTTTCTCGGCTCCGGTCGATACTTATTTTTTTTTGTAGTGGGTCTTGTGCTGAGGAAAAGAGCCCGCGCCACGACACCGCAATGCTAGCCTAACAGCGCATTCACGCGTCCTCAGACAACGCCAATCTCGGCGGATCCTACCATCCTCTTTCGCCGAGGCAGCAGACCATCGCTGCCATCCTGTACGGACCTATCTACCCATTTCACTACAGGATGCCATTGGAGATAAAAAGAGTAGAGAAGTTGCTTCATTAATTGAACGATTTCTTTTTACGTTAATACGATATTAAATGGTAGAAATTGTTAAATTCTCTATAATTTGAAAACCAAATTCCTTGAATCCAGAGTTTGTTCAAAACGCACGGTATAGGCGTATTTACTAATCTTGCTAGATTTCGCAAAAACTCTTATGTTATCAAATTCAATTCATCAATTTAATACTATTACGATAGCCTTCATTTTTGGACGTTCAACTCCACTAGGCTATTGTGCTGCAAATTTGATAAACTCCAAATATTTTGGTATTATTCTTAGTTACTATGTAACAGCTATATGCACACGTAAATGCATCTTTAATTCGGATATTTTCTGCAAAGAATGGAATTGAGTTTACCAAAAGTAGTTGGATTTGAAGTTTTCCTCATTTAATTATTCATTTATTTTATTATTTAATTTAATTTGAGAACATATAAATACCTATATAAAAAATTTGTAAATGCTTATAAAATATCAGAAAATAATGTCAAAATATAAAAATTAGGAAGTTGATTCATTTTGAAAATAATATTTTTTCGCAAATTGCCAACCTTTGGTAATTAATTTATCTTTTTTCATGTAAGAATAAGATTTATTTTATTTGGCGATTCTCAATAGAACTCTTGCTTAATGATAATGTAAATAGAACTATCCGTTGTAATTATTCCCATTTTAATTTTAAAAAAAGGTGAACGTAAGTAATAAACATAAAATGAATTGCTAATCAACCCTAAAGTCTTTCCTTTGCAGCAAACCCGTTCTTTTTCAGAGGGAAACGACGGCGAAGGTGAGTATGCCGCCGACGGGGTAGGCTTTATATAATCCGCGAATGATCGACTTTGGGTCCGGTCGGTACGCGGTGCTAAAGTTTGGTTTTTGCGTTTTTGTTTAGAGTAGATTGATTAGGCAACTCTGCCATAGAAGGTCCCGAGCCCGTTTGAGAAAGAAGGAGGGAACCTCTTGTTTTCCTAACCCACAGCTTACATGATTCCTCATCCCAAACTCCCAGTAAATGCTCTCAGGATCCCACATTGGGTTTACTAGTTCCCCAATAACGGGACATTAAATACCAAATACTAATAACTGTAAATACATCTATAACTTTGCTACTAAGTTCTACTTACACCTCCTTTGTGGGAACGTAAGAGGGTGAAGGCGAATCTTCTGCGCCTGATAACGGAATCGAAGTAATAACCATGCCGTCGGAATAGAAGTTGGGCGACGGGTTAACTCTCTGTTCCTGGGAAACCCTGAAATGTTTCGAAACCTGCAGATGGGCCTCGGAATGGATTGGACACACGGGAATGACCTCACAAACGGAAAAAGGACTATGGCAATGGATCCTGGAATGTCAGATCACTCAATTACCCTGGCGCTATTAAGGAACTTTCACAAGAGCCCAGTCATAAATTAAAAATACTGGCAATCTAGGAAACGAACTGGACTGGAAACAATATTCAAGACATGAGATCGCACACAATGTTCAAAAGTGGGAAGCCTACTGGAAAACGAAAATGCAGAGTGGCCTTCATTGTGGATAGGGAGTTCAAATCGCACGTTATTGATTTTAAAGCAGTCAATGAACGGTTATGAGCGATCCGTATAAAAAAAAATTCTTCAAAATCTGGCTGATCAATGTTCACACCCCGACCGAAGAAAAGGACGAAGAAATGAAGGAAACGTTCTGTAATCACCTGGAAAGGTCGAATAGCCATTGCGTACAAACGATACGAAAATCTGAGTGATTTCAACGGTAAGGTTGGCCATAAGCTATCCCACCGCGGGACGACAGGAGGATAAAACCTCCACGATGGAATAAATGACAACGACCAACGCCTGATTGACTTTGCATGCAGCAGAAATCTGGTCATACGTTCGAATTGTTTCCCATATCGACGCAAACATAAAATGATCTGGGTATCATTGGATCGCAACGCACAAAACCAGATCGATCATATTCTAAGTCAACGACGTTGGGCCTAGGGCATACTTGGTATCCGTACATACCGAGGAGCCAATTGTAACTCGGATCATTATTTGATCAAATTAACCTATCGATGTCGTATGTTAAAGGCGAATTTTGCAAAGATCAGATCTCTACAGAAATCCGTCATCGAAAGGCTCCAAACGGCGTCTATGGCAAAAGAAATTTACGGAGGCCCTCGACAAATAGTTGACTTCCATCCTATTAAACGAATCGCTGAAAACAAGCAACGAGCTATGCGCAAAACTGAAAGATTGAAGCAGAACATACAATCAGTCCTCAAGCCTGGTGCAAAATAAATTATTGATTCAATGATGGGTGTCGGGATCCGTTAGTCAAAAAGAATCAGGCGTACAACCAAAAAACTAGGACGAAGAGAGAACATTATGAAAATCACAGAAAAGTACAGAATAAGATCATTAGAATTAAGAGAAGAAAATACTAGGACCACCAATTGAGAGGCATCGATGTAAAGCTAAGTCTAAGACCACGCTCTGTCGTGATGACATCGACAGCATTATCGCTGATGAAAACAGGAATAAAGAAAGATGAGAATCATATTTCGAGAGCCTTGTGAACCCTCCCCACAGCTCCATAACATCAAAGCCGTTATAGGTATTCCCGGAAGGTTTCCATTGGTCCGATCAACACTGGGTGAAGTTTGTTCCAATATCAAGGCCCAAAAGACTACTTAAGCTCTGGGCATCGATGAGATTCCAGTTGAAGTATGAAGCATGTGCCACAAATATCGGGCTGAAGTCAGCGGAAACGGCTGGCCTCATTGTTCAATTTATTTGATTGGATTAAAGCTGAACGCAGACCGATGGAGAATCCTATACAAGCATGAGATATATGCAATTTTTGACTAGCCGGAGGTCTCAACGACCGCAGAAGCTGCAATGGGCTGGCCACGTGAATCGTATTGGCGAACAACGAATACCTTAAAACGTAGCCGTTGGGAGAACTGAAGGGCGGATGCCCGACGGGGAACCGAGGAGACACTGGTCTGACTCGGTCGACGAAGACAGCTCATCGCTGCTCGTATTTCGAAATTCGAGTATTCGGTCGATGGACAGACAGTTGGTGGCACCTTTTCACGAAGTGAAGGTGCGAAAGGGGTTTTAGTACTATGTAGAAGAAGAAGAACCAACAGAAAAGTCTCTAACAGGCACATGAATATGATAGAGATATAACGCCAATACTTCATTGAACTATGGTGGAAAAGCTTTGTTATCTATGCAAAAGCTGAGCAAAATACTCAGCTGCCTTATCAAAAGTTGTTTTTGTTTTTAAGACTAACATTCTGTAGCTTTGCTATGCTAGTTGCTAGGGAAGCAATGTGCGGGTTAAAAGTCCAATTCAGAGGCAGTTTGGGTGATTTGGATAGTCCATCGCTCACGTTATGTTCAGGATTGTTGTCGAAAAGATAAGTAAATAAAATAAAAATCAAGGGATTCTGGCAAATCCCAAGTTGGAAGAGAAACATAGAATTCACAAAACTAATTATATTTTACCACGAGCAGCCGTGTTGAATGGTAAAAAGCTCTGATCAGACGTTGGAGCGCGAATGAATGCGACCTCAGGGCAGAATAATTACGCTTGCTTGAGTGATGTTCAACCACAAGCATCTTTTGGTAGTTAGAACAAAATAGTGTTGAAAAGAAACTGGGTATTATATAATCTAATCAATAGCTTAAAATCTTTTAAGGAGTTAAGACTTCTTACCACAAGTCAAAAAGGTCTTATTTTGTCAAGCTATGTTGAGCTTGTTGTCCTGTATTGTTAGCCTTGATAGGTTAGTGACTTAAATTTTTTAATTTGAATTTTTAAATTCTTTGGGCACGCTCAGAGTAGATGATTGTCAGGAAAAAATGTAAAACTTCATTTACAGAAGTAGTTGTAATCTATTTGAATATAATTAATAGACTTGTTTGGCCACTGCAGTAGGATCAGCTTCTAACGTTACCAGTTTTATTGAAAACTTCAAATTCTAATTAGAATTGCGTTGTTGGCTAATCAGCCAGATTATTTTCACATGAATGACTAGCTATTAATCATAATACAATTAATTATGTAAATTTCGATTACACAAACAAGTTCAGGCGAGAATTAATCAACAGCATAGCATAATCGCCGAAAAACTTGCTTTGCAAATGAAGGTCAAATCAACAAAACATGGAACTTGCTCATATGTAAATGAAGGAACGGAGGAAGGTTGTGAACGAATCAATAAGACAAATTGAAAGTGAAATTAATAACTTTCCGAAAATTAAGAATGTAAATTTATTTATTTTCATTTCCCGTTCAACGACTGGATGAAAATTTTTCGCATACGAGCGGCTTTAATTTCTTTGTGATTTATTAATTTGCTTTCTTCATGAATATGCATTTCGGATGTAGATGATTTTGCTCGCTTTTATCACGCCGGGCATTTAATTTTGTCATGAATTTTGAATAATCGTGTGAAATAGGAACTAGTCGCTCATGTTCATGCGGTTTACTTTATACTCTTCAAGAATAGTTTTACAAAACAGAAATAATAATGCTATTTGACACTAATTTGATTTCAAAAGCAATCGTCCTTCTCTAGACCTTTTATGAGTAGAGGCTTTTAAGTTCCGAAGTAGCATAATTCACTAGCAAATTAGATTTGAATGACAGCCAGGCATTAAATACAATTTCGAAATTCGAAGGTGGAATCAGTATTCGCGTTGCAGAGAAGAAGCATTAATTCAACAAAAAGCTGACACATAGCTCCTGTGTTCTGTTTATCCGACACGCTCGTAGGAGAAATAAAATAAAAAAACTGTCGCAATTTAATCTCTAAATTTATATTCAGGATTTTTTTCAGTTCAATGGTGAGAAAATAAAACCTTTTACTTAAGTCGAGCCTTTTTCGAAAATTTTACTACTTGAACTTCTTGCAATTTGCGAAAGTGTCATTTAAACTCATTTTGAGAAAATATATTATTCATATCCTTTTCAACGCTTCAAGTTGTCGGAATGTTATTGATATGGAGATGAAATTCGTGCGGTTGTCAGATTCAAGCACGTTTCGGATTATCAACCGCAAGAGGAAACCGTGTCTACGCTTCAGTTTCAATAAATTTGTTTGTCGTGTGTGAAACATGATAGCTTGAGTAATGCAAACGATTCTCATAACACCAAAAGTGAAGAAGGGAGCATTAGTTGACAATCGTTTTGGCTGAATTAATCGATATTCAGAAGATTCTTCAGTTATCTGAGAAAAGTCGCATGAATCATTTAGAGGTGATGAGTACAAACATGATACATATTTTGCTGCGTTGGATAAGATGGTCTTCCCTTTAATGGCACAGTACCTCAACACAAATAACTTCTCGCTTTTCAAAATTCCGGTTCGGAAAATTTTTGTTTTTTAACCGACCTTCAAAAGAAAGAAGATTATCAGTTTGTCACGATTATTTATTTTTTTGGTGCTTTTTAGGGTTTTGTTAAAATCATTTTACAAAACCCTACTAAAATCGTGTCCTGTCTGTCCGTCCGTATGTCACACCACTTTTTCTCGCAAACTACATAAGGGGGTCTGCCATATAGGAGAGAGGTCCCTAGAAAAAAATGTCATCGCATGTAAGCTATATGGGCATCAAATGAAAGGTCGTGATGAGAACTTTTGAAAACCGGTCTTAATATGACAAGTTTTGCTTAGAGGGGTGCAGGGCAAGGGGAAATGCACAAACATTTTGTGTCTCCCCCCCCCCCTCGCGATTTGACACTTTTGACCCGAAAAATCTGAAACAAATCACGGAGGTGCAACTTTAAGAGGACAAGGGCAACAAATACCTTAGAAGTCGAAATTCGATCAACTTTGTTAATAAAATATAGAATCAAAATGGGAGCCTTGCATTCCCCAAAAGCTATAATTTTGATAGCGATTGTATGTATTCTGAAAATTTCACAATAATCGAACAATGAACAGCTAACTTAAAGCCGATTGAATATTTAACAATTACAGCAATATTAACACGTGATACAAGGGAGATACACGTTTGCAACGGATCTAGACACTACAAATGTGTAGGAATTTTGATAAAAATTTTAGAAATGGTTTGTTATCATGACTAATCAAGCGACGGGGTCAAAACACTTGAAACAAAATGGCGGCGAGTTTAAAAACATAATAACCATAATAATTTTTCGGACTCAATTTATGGAATCTGTATATCAGTCAAGTTTCGATACGCAGAATATATTGTTTGATTTACTAATAGTTTTACAAAACCTTTCTGGCAGGAGCACTCTCCTGCTACTCTAACTTGTTTTGTGTATGTTCACGCATAACTTTTGAACGAGGAGAGATAGAAGAATCCTGTTTTCGGCAAATGATATGTCTTTATTCCTGATAGGCCCCATTTCAAGGACAAACAATTAAAGGGCTTTTACCGTTAAAACTAAAAAGTTTCCGACATTCACCCCTTTTTCCAGCATAACCAATCAACGTATGTAAGAATTTTACTTGTAGAGGTTTCAAATGAAGGACAATATATTGGGCTAATATGTGTCCAAAAAAAGTGCTTTCTGTACAAAACGCAGATGAAAATCGCGACCTAAAATGACAATACTCTTCCTTTTATAACTGATCATCATAAATGGTTTTTCATTAAGGAAATGATAATTTTATCAATTAGTAAAACACAGAAATATTTGAGATATTGAGCTCCAATTTATTGTGGGTGTAGTGCAAACATTACCTTTTATGAATGAAATCGACTTTGGTCATATGACGACTACGAGTCCGTTTACAGCCGGTCGATTTTTGGACCCGATTTTCCACCACTTTGGCACACATTTTCGACCGGAACGTTGGCAATTTCACGTTGGATGTTGTCTTTGAGCTCGTCTACATGGACCAGTCACTTGATACAGCCCCAAGAAAAAGAAATAGAATGGCGTTAGATCGCATGAACGAGGCGGCTATTCGGCCGGACCATTTCTCGAGATAACACGCTCACCAGAATTGCCTTTCAATAAATCGAACGTGAGGCGTGCTGTGTGGCTAGTGGCAACGTGTCGTTGAAACCGCATATCGTTGATGTCAAGTGCATCCAATTCTGGCCACAAATAATCTTCCAACAAAACACGATAACGCTCGCCATTGACGGCAACGTGACGGTCGCCTTCATCCACCAAAAAATATGGCCCAATCACACCTCCGGCATGAAAACCGCAATAAAAAGTAATTTTTCGCGGACGCACTGGTATCTCAAGAAGCACATGTGGGTTTGTTCCTGGCCAATAACGCATATTTCGCTTATTAACAAAGCCACTGAGCCAGAAATGAGCTTGATCGCTGCAGATGATGCTCGAAGAAATTTTTCATTTTCAAGTTTTGCCAGAGACCAATTGGAGAAGTTTCGGCGTGTCGAATGATCAAGTGGCTTTAGTTCTTGAGTTAATTTGATCATGCAACCATGTAGGCTAAGACCTTTTTGAAAAATAACCAACAGTGTCGTTGGAGCGATGCCAAATTCTTGGCAACGACGTGGGATCGACTAATTTGGCTCATTTTCAACCGATGCACTTGCGGCTGCGATAAATGCTTCGTTTCGAGAGGTACGATGTTTTTCTGGCACCGGAACGTCTAATAGTGAAGATTTGGATCCGAACTTATCCACTAAAGCACGCACAGCTTGTCGGGTGGGACGATCATTGTGGCTGAAAATTTGAGTAAGCGCTCTTAAAGTTGCGACTACCGACTCAGAATTTCGATAGTAATTTTTAATCATCTCCAAACGTTGCTTATTCGGGAGATTTACCAGGATGCAAATGTTGTCTTTAACTAACGTTTTGACATTGACCGTTTATCATGTAGATATAGCCTCATCACCAAAGGCTTTGTAATGATTTTCAACTTTTTAGTCCAACGCGGAACCGACCTCTCATCGGTTCTAGACGTTAAGTCTGAGTAGTGCCAACGGATGGTACCAACAGGTCAACCAATCCGTGCACCGTAACCCATTCACGCGGTGGCTGCTTGTCGGCCAGCTAGTTCGGAGAGGATTTCGGTCGCGGGTCTCCGAATGGGTTACGCTCAATTACAATATTTCAGCCACCTGAACATGCCCGTTTTCCAAAACGCGTTATCAAAACAAACCATACGGAGAAGAAACCTACTTTACGTTACTCCGTATTTCTTCTTATAACCAGTCAAGAATTCAAAATCTAATTTTTATTTCACGTTCCCGAAGTTTCGACGCGGTACCGAAAAGTATACTACTCTAACTCTACCCGACGAAGACTACTCTAAATAAAATAACGAAACAACAAAGGTACCGCGTACCGCGCGCGACGCGAAACCGACCTCAGCGGATTTGGCGAAACCCTACCCTCGCGACGACATACCTACCCTGCACTCTCTCTTCCCACTGAAAAAGAAGAACCGCTGAAAAGGAAAGTCGTGGTTAAATTTAGCAATTCATATTATTTCTTTTATTCAGTCAAATTTTTTTTTTTAGAAATTAGATTTTAAAAAGAATTGCAATCTAAGTTAAAACTAAAGATTCTACGGTAGGGAGAGTCAAGAGTATTCAATTCGTCTAAATCAAAACTACTTTCAAACTGGTAGTTTATCTCCCTTTTTAAGAATTGTTTTAGTATTACAAAAACTTAAACAAAGTATTACCAAAAAACTAACTAACCTTAGCATCGTTATTCATTTTCGGCTAATTTGAATCTTTTTTTTGCTTTCGACTTCGTTTACAAAATTTCCTTAAAACTAATTAACATACTTTAAAGGAAACTAAAAACAAACAAACTATTTACTAAGAAATCGGTAATAACTCCAAAAACTTCCTCCGATGCATTAATAATTATATATTCTATTATAATACTATATGTTCTGTTTTCAACTGTTTTCAATTTTCTTTACTCGTTGGAGATGGTCTCATTTTTTGTTTTCGTTAAAGTTTTTTTTTCTATAAGCGTATCATTCAGTGTTAATGACAACATTTTTGTATTAGTACAATAGTCATTATTAATAGTAATATTTCATAAATCTTACTGTGTTTTCATTTATTTTTCTTGCTTCCCTTTTTTTTTTGTTATTTTATTTCATAAATTTTTTTGAGAATCCTGAGTATTTTATTTATTTGAACACCGCTGATAATGCTCACATTTCGATACTTTTTTGTTTTGTTTTATAATATTTTGGAAACCCTTTTCTTTATTTTCAATTTTGCTTCAATATAAAACGAACGGTTTTAATGTTCTTATTGAACACGTTCAAAAAAAAAAGTTTTGAAATGGAACAACGAAAATATAGCTTGTGTGGGAAGATCGATCAAGCACACAAAAGTTTTTTGTTGTCGTTAACACTTCAGAGAACATGTGGTTCGGATGGTTGATAGTTCATAAGAGGAAAGCTGTATTTACATGAATATGTCTAAATAGCCGATTTTCAAAACAGAAAGTCTAAGTCCAGGATGAACGAAAAACAGATTAACAAATGTAATGGACAAGCTCAAATCTGAGAAATTAGTGACTCAACTTTTAAATAAACGTATTTCATAACCGGGCTAAGTCTTCGGTTCTGTAAGTTCTATTGTGAAAGTTTGATTATACCATACGGAATATATAATTAAATTAAGGATTGTAAACGACTTGAGCTCTTAAAACGCTATTGATGTGAAATAAGGTTTAGCAACAAATCATCTGATTTCACTCTTGGAGGATTTTTCTAGAGTGAGTAATGCTTCAACCGTCCTGCCATTACCGAGGTGAACCGATTCTAAGATTTAATTAATATCAGCTTCTGCACCGTAATTCACTGAATAATGTATTCAAATCAATTCATCTTCGGAGTACTCGTACTACTTTGAAGCCAAAGCTCGGTTTCTTTGATCATTGGGTTCGATTTTGATTTCCGAAAAATCTTTCCTTTCTTCTTCAAAAGATTACGTGCTATTGTATTGTAATATGGCAATACTAACCAAATCAATCACATACCAGGTCCCATGTTGCTCGTGTCTGGACGAAGGCGGTCGCGAACAAAGCACGGTCGATACTTTGATGCGCAAATTTCATGAGTGGCACCTGCCGTTATACACCTTAGCATCTCTGACGTTGTTTATCCGCAGCAATTTGCTAGAGGGCTTTTCCGTTGTTTGTTTTTTAAATAATTGTTACGACGCTTTGGCGAGTTGTATAACTGAATTCATACGTATAACAGGCGATACATCCTGCGATTGATTGTCATTTAGATATAGTTTGCGTTTACAAAGTGGCAGTGTCATTACCTCACGATCGGCCATTACCATTGTATCACTTTCAGGTGATGATGATCTATCTGGTGATTCGGTTGACGATGAACGAGGTGGAGTAAATAGAGGTTCCGCTCCAGCTATTGCTGCTTCAACACGTCGTACAATTTCCTTGGCTCGTAATGATGGTCTTCTTCTTCGAACCCAGGCGACCATCTCCCGTAGCGCACAACGGAACAACCCAACTCCCTCGTTGCGTCGGACTGTCAATCCGACAACCACCGACAAAACAGATGTGCGGAATGGAACGCCACATGGCGGCAATGTGCATTTCCATTTGTCGCCAGTGGCATAGTGTTTCGATGGCCACGGTGGAGGGGGCATTCCCAGATGGATATGCCTCGAAATGTGTCGGGGTTTTTGATTAATATTATGTTTCAAATATTTAAATCCACAGATCTAAATATTTGGAGAAAAAAAAAATATTTTCTGCGCAACGATATCCGCACGAAAGATGAAGTCCGCTTGCATTTCGAGGTCATAACCATCTGGCCGGGTGCAAGGGTTCGGGATCGGAATCACTTCGATTCCCGGGCGTAGGCGTCACATTACAGCTTCCTGCACCGTCCTGAACGTATCCGCAGCAGAAAATTTATTCCGCAAACAAAATTTAATGCAAATTCGACAAAT
The DNA here is from genome assembly GCA_963969285.1 of Odontomyia ornata. NCBI lineage: Eukaryota > Metazoa > Arthropoda > Insecta > Diptera > Stratiomyidae > Odontomyia > Odontomyia ornata. The sequence goes on along the minus strand of OZ017739.1, from coordinate 271,750,854 downwards.
TTCGACATCGCAAAAAATGAAATACTCACTTTTAGCAGCTCACAAAACGACGCGTATCTCAAACACTAATGAATATTTTGACATGTAGATTTGACATAAATGCTACTGACAGTACCACCAACCTAAAAAAAAAATTCTACAAATCCTTCGACGCGCGCAGTTTAAAACAGATGTCATCTTATTTTTTGGACACAGTAGTATAAATATATATATATATATATATATATATATATATATATATATATATATATATAACATATATAGATATATATATATATATATATATATATATATATATATATATATATATATATACATACATACATACACATATAAATATATATATATATATATATTTATATATATATATATATATATATATATATATATACATGTGTATAAAAAGTTCCCGGTGTGATACACAGATGGCGGTGCTAGTATTAAATCCATATGATTTTTAGTTAGTACCCACCTTTAAACAATACGTGTCAAAATTTGACAGTAGTCCGATCATTAGTTTGTGAGATATTGCGTTGTGAGTGTAGCTTCTTTTGTTATTTGAAAAAAGGTGGAAAAAAATAATTTCGTGTGCTGATAAAATATTGCTTTTTGAAGGAAAAAAAACAGTTGAAGCAAATTCTTGGCTTGATGAAGAGTTTCCGGGGTCTGCACCAGGAAAATCAACCATAATTGATTGGTACGCTAAGTTTAAACGTGGTGAAATGAGCACCGAAGACGGCGAACGTAGTGGCCGCCCAAAAGAGGCTGTCACCGGCGAAAACATCAAAAAAGTTCACAAAATAATTTTGAATGACCGTAAAGTGAAGTTGGTCGAGATAGCGACATTCTGAAGATAACATCATATCATTCATATATCATATATATATATATATATATATATATATATATATATATATATATATATATATATATATATATATATATATATATATATATATATGTATATATATATATATATATATATATATATATATATATATATATATATATATATATATATATATACAGTCTTCCACAAAAGTCAAGGTACAGAGAATCGGTAACTGAAAATTGTATTACTGAATCAATATTTTTATTTGAAAACCAAAAGTTATGAAATGGTAATAATACGAGTTCTGTTGAATTTGAGTTTTCATAAATTTAAAGGGATTCGGCAATAATGATCATTGAAGACAATAATTTTTTGTTGGCAATGTCTCTTTTCTACTCCACAAAAGTCTTGGTACAGTTGCAGAAAATGACCTGTTATTTGTAAAAAGGGGAATCCCCAAAGTTCATATTATCAGAGTGAGTTAACAACCGTAGGCCGCTGTTTTTAATATCGCGTCCGTATTCGTAGTGTATCTTTTATTTAATAAAATTTTTAAAAAATGAGTCGAAAGGAGTTGAGTATTAAGGAGCGTGAAATAATTATTAATCTGCACTCAAATCAGAGCAAATCATATTCTGAAATAGCTGAACTAGTGTTGCGAAGTCGGTCAACCATTCAAATAGTGATAAATCGATTTAAGAAGGAAAATAGAGTGGAAAATGTGCCCCGAACAGGTCGTCCATCTAAACTAAGTGCAAAGGACAAGAGAAAAATTTCGCGAATGGTAAAACAAGATCCATTTCTAAGCTGTAGAAAAATCTGCGATGTTCTTGGAATTAATGATAAGAAGGAGGTTAGCGCAGAAACTGTGCGTAGAGCTGTCGTAGAAGCTGGATTTTCATCTCGTACGCCTAGAAGAAAACCTCTTGTAAGTTCCATAAACAAACAAAAAAGAATAACATTTGCAAAAGCATAACCAATAACGTTTTGGGATAATGTTTTATTTTCGGATGAGTCTAAATTTTGTATATTTGGTGTAAATGGGCATAAGAGGTTCTGGCGAAAAGTAGGAGAAGCATTTAATCCCAAGAACACTATTAAAACAGTAAAACATGGAGGCGGTGGTGTTATGGTTTGGGGTTGCATGGCTGCTGCTGGAGTTGGAAATCTGACATTCATCGAAAATACTATGGATCAGAACTCTTATTTAGAGATTCTACGAGACAACATGAAACAAAGTGCAGCCAAATTAGGTATGCGAGAAGATTTCTTGTTTCAACAGGACAATGACCCTAAGCACACTGCGCATAAAGTTCGAATGTGGCTATTGTACAATACTCGCATGCTTGCTACACCACCTCAAAGCCCTGATTTGAACCCTATAGAGCATCTTTGGAATGAGCTTGAGACAAAAATCCGAAAAAGAGTGATATCAAGCAAGGCGCAGCTTAAGGATGCTATATTGGAGGAGTGGGCCAGAATCAGCAGCGAATTTACTAAAAAATTGGTATATTCTATGCCTAAAAGACTGAAGTCAGTAATTCAGATGAAAGGATATCCGACAAAATATTAAGAAAAGTATAATTCAAATAACTATAAAAGACTATAATTACAATTTGTATCATTTTTCTTTAGGTGTACCATGACTTTTGTGGACTTCATTCATTGACTTTCCAACACATCATATGTAATAATATATTAATACGACAGAATTTTCGTTTTGTTTTACACGAATTTAAATTTAATGATTATAGTTGAAGTAATACCAAAAAAATTTTATCACTATAGGTTTTTTAAATAAAAATATCAAACAATTTTCATGATATTTATCACTGTACCTTGACTTTTGTGGAAGACTGTATATATATAGACAAATATATATATATATATATATATATATATATATATATATATATATATATATATATATATATATATATATATATATATATATATATATATATATATATATATATATGTTTATATATATATATATATATATATATATATATATATATATATATGTTTATATATATATATATATATATATATATATATATATATATATATATATATATATATATATAGAAAAATATATATATATATATATATATATATATATATATATATATATATAAATATATATATATATATATATATATATATATATATATATATATATATGTTTATATATATATATATATATATATATATATATATATATATATGTTTATGTTTATGTATATGCATATATATATATATATATATATATATATATATATATATATATATATATACATATATATATACCCGGAAATTATACTGCGTTTGCGAAATTAGTTCGGTAGTGAGTGCCTGAGTAGGGCTGCTATGTTTAAATGGGCCAGCCAACGCATTCAAGGATGGTCACGAAACCGTCGAGAATGAGCCGCGTGATCGTCGACCGTGAACCAGCATCACACCAGACACTATTTGCCGCGTAGAACAACTCATTTTAGACCGTAGGATGAATGTTCGAGACCTTTCGGCTAAACTTGGCATCAGTATTGATAGTGTAGAGTCTATCATCCGCGAACACCTTCAATATCGCAAATAACGGCGCGATGGGTTCCTAAACTGCTGAACTTCGAGCACAAATTCACGCGATTGGAAGTTTGTCGCCGGTTGCTGACGCGGTGGAGGGGGACGGTTTGTTTCACTCCCAAAAGCAAGGTGTCGTCTAAAGAGTGGAGGAAGAAGTCAAAGCGAAGACAACTGTGTTGCACAAGCTCTGCAAAAAATTGCCCATGATATTCATTTTGGTAACAACAGAAACCCAACTGAATAAAGGGAAGTCCACTCTTGAGCGCATTATTAAAGGTTTACGTTAAAAATCAGAAATTAATAAACAATGGAGAGATGGAAAGAATGATTAACTAGATCAATATTCAGACCAAAAATCCAGCCACAATGCCGACTTCGAAAGTTCCCCTTGAGTGACTGAATGGTAGGCAACCAGGACGACAGGAAGAACATGGCGTAGTACGGTCACTAGAAGAACAGTTTCATTATTTATATGAGTATTGAATCGCATCATCAGCGAAACACTCGCTTGAGGCTCAATCGAATCCATGAAATTGTTGAAAATAGATTTCAAGAGTTCCAATCAAACAAAGGAATTTTTGTGGTTGGGAGTTAAAGATTATTTACGCCCTGAATCTAAGAGTTCCAGGTACAGAAGGCATCTGGACTAACCACTAAGCAGGAGGGGAGGGAAGAACAGGCATTGCTAGAAGTGTTATCCCCCTACCCGGACTGACTAGCCGCTTTTAGCCCTTCTATATTTCAGGCTTGCCCGAACATAATGTGCCACCTGGTTCCATTTGTCAACCGATCTAAGCTTCTTCCCGATTAGACTATGCGGGGAGAGTTCTTACTTTTCTTTGTTGAGGTCCCAGCGCAGTCTTTCCTATCTTTTGCATGCAAAAGTATATGGCACGCAAACCTAAAGTTGGCGGACTGCGACTTACCAATCTTTTGAAAGTAAAACTAAAAACGCCCATGTCACTCAAGAGTTAGGTTAGATAGAAGTCAGTTTCACCATGCGTCTGATTTAGCCATGGTCTTAGGACCGGGTGAGCCGACCAGTTCACCTTCTTTTCGTGCGATTCACGCAAGACATTATGGTCTTACTCAGAATCTCTCAAAGAGTTTGCCGAAATTTAACAGAAGACTTATTGGTCGATAGCACTGCTAAGAAGAATCTTTGAAAATTCAATAATATTTTCTAGTTAGAAGAAAACAAAGTGTTTATTCCGAATTTCCACTCAATATTCATTTGCGCGATGGCCGTTTCGACAAATCACGTCTTCATCGGGTGTATTACTAATAAAATATAATTTCGATCATTGACATCGACTCGAGCGAGGCTACAGTTGCACTTTTGTCGAGGACTTTCCTTACTGCGTGGCAGAATGCCTTTTTATTGGCGGCCTCTACTTTCACATTCGACCAGTATGTGGCCCGACTGCGCTGGTTGTACTGCTTTGATAGCAGTTTTGGTGTCTTCGGGCCTGATATCCCGCAACACTTTTGCGTAGGATCAGCCTTCTTGGCGTTTTACGAGCAGTGCCTGCTGCCGGGGTCTTGGTGGGGAGCTTTTCTCCTGTTTCGCGTCAGGTCTTTTTTCTTGCTGGGTGTCTGAGGGTACTGTATTTTCTGGCGCTTTTTGAAGGAGTATCCTTGCGGCTTTCTTCGCCCCTTTTGTCAACAGTTTGAAATCACTGTTCTAGCGTTCCACGCCCATCAAATGCCTCTTCCTTCCTTCTTCTATCTCGATATCCTTCGATTGTGCTAGACGCCATTCTTTTATTGTTGTTTGATGGTCGAGCTATCTGCATGTGGTCTTTAGGCTCAGCCCTGTGTGTTTCTATAGCTTTTTGCTCTTAATCGGCCTTCTGTTTTTCTTCGGCCTTTAACCGGCTTGTCCAGTAATGCTCTAGCGGTCTAGGAGCCCCTCTAATCCAAAGAGCCCTTTCCTTACACCTTCGCCGATTTCGGGCGAGTCGCACGCTGATTTTCGGATTAGCTTTTCTTCTTGGTGGTGCTGGGTGGCAATTGTATTTTTCGACCTCCTTTTTTGGGAGAAGTTATCGGCTTCTGTTTCCGAGAGCAGTATTTCCGCCACACTTTCGACGATGGCGATAAAACGGTCACTCTTTTTCCTACCGTCATCACTTTATGGACTTCAGGATGGTTTGTTATTATTTCGGCATTTAAGACTCTTACTTCGGTCGTTTCAGTAGCAGCATTCACCATTGAACTCTCAATGTTCTATATATTGTCCTTAACCGCGCCAACATCTGGCACGTCCTGCAGAATTTCTCGTTCTTCCTTTTTAGAACACTTCATGCGCCCGAACACCGCAGGAGTCTTAGTTTGGACAAGGTTTCCCGTTAATCTCTGTTTTTCGTCGGTGTTTACTGTCGTTGTATTCGTCGTCGTCGGTATAGCTCTCAAGTTGATGTTAACATCGCGGATGTAACTGCTGATTCCGTGGTCGTTATTGACATTTTTACTTATTTTTTCTTTTTGTTTTTTGATTTTATTAATCTGTTTTTAAGGTATTTTCGTTGATATTGCACCAATTAGATTGGGTCTATTACGGGGGTTGCAGTGTAAATACGTTTCTATCCACGTCCCGTCCTTTCCCTTTGTGTACTGTACAAAAAACAATAGACTTCATGAACGTCAACAGATATAAACTGGTAAACAGAGACCCCACTAATAAGTGACAAGCAGACTTATATAATGCTTTTACACAATCCCCACTAATCATTCCTCCTAATATTAACCACCACTACATAAGCTCAAATCCATCAACACCACCCCTTAAAGCAAAACCTAAGCTTCACACACCCAATATTCCTATCCGGCCTGTCGTCAATTACCGCCCAGCTCCTGCATACTAATTGGCACGGTACTTGGCAACGATAATGGCTGATGTCATACACCTGAACGAAAAATGCAAAGAACAGCCGTGGCCTAGCGAAATCTGCCACCTTTCTAAAATTGATTGACACTAGTTGACTTGTATCACTGGACATCACCAACCTCTATACGTCTATACACGTCAATGAAACACTGACCATACTGAAACTCTGAAACTCTCATTCAGTGACAGCCGACAATTCACAGCTCGACTACACAATCTCATAAAGACCACAATCAAGCAGAAATATTTTAAGTTCAATAACAACACGTGCATTGCCTAGGAGGGTCTGGGTATGGGACATCCAATGTCGTCAATAATGTCAGAAATTTTCTAACAATCTTTGGAAGAGGTCTTTATACCCGAAATCGTCAAAAAATTCAACGTAATATTTTACAGACGATATGTGGGTGACTGTTTCATCATTATTGACTCAAGAGAAAATAAACAACACAATCTAGTCACCTATTTAAATGAAATACACCCGAATATAAATTTCACTATAGAAAAAGAAACAAACGGACACCTCAACTATATGGACCTGACTGTGACACGCGAACAAACACGATTGAACTACAAAATATATCACTGTAAACTTTATGTTTTGCACCCCAACTTATCCGAAAATCAACATGAATTTGTAAAAGGACGTTCTACCGTAACCAACCTAGGGGAATTTATCAACACCGTTGCAATCACCCTTGACTTAGGAGGTCAAGTTGATGTGATCTACACTGTTTTTGCGAAAGCATTCGATAGTGTGGATCACAACATCCTGATCAACAAGCTCCGCCGTTTCGGCATTCAGGGATCTCTTCCTGGATTCACTCCTTTCTTTTTCATCGCTCCTGCACGGTTATCTGCAATGGATCTTTGTCACACTCTTTCGTCACAACCTCTGGTGTTTCCACAGGGATCAATTTTAAGTCCACTTCTTTTCAACCTCTTTATTAATGATCTCCCAGCTATCTTCACATCCAACCCCCTTCTATATGCTGATGATCTGAAGATATTTCGAGTCATTAATTCAATTCAGGATTGCCAAGCTCTTCTTAAAACTTAAACTTTTTGTCCTCTTGGTGTAATATAAATCGACTACAACTTAACATATCTAAGTGCCTTTCCATGACCTTTGCCAATAAAACTTACCCCATTCAATTTTATACTCTATCGAAAGCTCAGTTCTCGTTTCGGTTGAGAGTTTCAAGGATTTAGGTGTGACATTTGATTCTCAGTTGAAATTCAATGTTCACGTTTTGGAAATAATCAAGAAAGCTTCTCGGATCGCGGGCTTTGTCCTACGTTGCTCTCATAGATGTTTCAGCTTTCAAACCTGTGTTCGGTTGTTCGTCATGTTGGCTCGCCCAATTCTTCAATATGCATGCCAGATATGGTTCCCACATCTTAATTATCTCATGGTGGCGGTTGAATCTGAGTAGCGTAGGTTCTCCCGCACACTTTTCTACAAATACAACATCCCGTATCGCCCTTATGACGATCGCCTGAATTTCCTTGGTCTACCTTCACTGCAGGTAAGGAGGCAATTCCTGGATCAATGCTTCTTACTTATCGAGAGGCATGTTATCGTCGAAATTATACAACGCCATTAGCATGCGTTCCCCTTCTCGCACTAGGTCGTCGCAATACTACGCTATACCGTTTGCCAGAACCGTAACTTACAGTCACTCACCGATGGTTAGTATGGTAAGAGACCATCTTAATCTCCAGCTTGGTCCTCCTTCTGGCTCATTTGAATCATTTAAAAACATGCTGCGGAGAGTACTCTACGAGCAATAAATTCTTTTGTCGATAATTTCAGTCACTACTTGATTGTTAACTTTAGATTAATTCTTACATGATATTTATATTTTAACCTTAACACGTAATCTATTAGTTCTATTTTATAATTGGGATTATTAATTCTGTAAAATAGTGATGAAGTAAATAAATAAGTAAATAAATAAATAAATAAAAAATATACAGAAAAGCAACCACAACTGATCATACCATACATGAAACATCTAACCACCCTACACAACACAAGCTAGCAGCATACAGATCAATGGTGCAGAGGCTTCACCCCCATCCACCTACAGCCACCTACAGCAACGTACTACACAACATTAACAGATTTGATAACGGATACAAACAATGCGACATTACTTAGTACAAACAAAAACAGGAACGCCTGCTGACAGAAACTCATAATAAAAACCAGCAGTGGATTTTGTTAATATACTTAGGCAAAGAGACATACGAACTATCAAACTTTCTCAGGAAATATGTGACTAACTGCAGCTGCATTCACAACTAACAGCAAAATTGGAAACAAACAGAAACCAAAACTGAATGACACACAATATACAAAACCAGCAGCATATACAAACTGACAGCAAGGGTTGCGACATGGCACACCTAGGAAGGACAACACGGAAACTAACTACAAGATATAAAGAGCACTTGCGATCTTTCTTCCACAATAACGCACCTACAAAACCAAGCACACGAGCTTTACGCTATGACAAACTCTATGACATTGCTACACAAACAAAGCAATCGACCGAGACTTGACATCCTAGAAAGGCTTGAAATATATAAACATGGAAAAACAGACGTTAACATTATCAACGAACAATTCATCAGAAATTCCGAAGCAATTTTCTCAGTACTTGACCACACTCTCCGACGAAAACGGAAACGAGCTGAAATAGAACAAAAGGACATCCAGCAATCCAAAAAACAGGTACCTAATATCCAGACCTGATTGTTAAGGGCCTTTTACAACAGGCCAGTCAATATAGATTGAACATACTGGCAATCCAGGAAAGGAACTGGACTGGAAATGATGTTCACGACATGAGATCGCACACAATATTCAAAAGTGGGCAGCCTACTGAAAACGAGAATTCGGTGTGGCCTCCATTGTGAATACGGAGTTCAACTCGCACGTTAGTGATTTCAAGGCAATAAACGAAAGATTGTGTGCGATCCGTATAAAAGCGAAATTCTTCAAAACCTGGCTGATTAATGTTAACACACCGACCGAAAAAACGACGGAAACGTTCTAAAATCACCTGGAAAGACTAGTCGACTTATTGCCTAAAACGACTCACAAATAATTCTGGGTGATTTCAACGCTAAGGTTGGCAATGAGATATCTCATCGGGGAACGACTGGAGGATATAGCCTCCACGATGAAACAAATGACAACGGCCAGCGCCTGATCAACTTGGCTTGTAGCAGAATTCTAGTCATACGTATGACTTGCTTCCCACATCGACGCATACATAAAATAACCTGGGTATATATGGGATGGCCATACACAAAACCAGATCGATTATGTTCTGATCCAACAACGTTGGGCCTCGAGCATACTCGACGTCCGCGCATACCGAGGATCATATTGTAACTCAGACCATTACTTGATCAAATTAGCCTAACGATGTCGTATGTCAAAGGTATATTTGGCGAAAACCAGCCCGGTACAAAAATTTGACATCGAAAGGCTCCAAACTGCGTCTGTGGCCAAAAATTTCACGGAGACGTTCAACAACCAGCTGGCTCCCATCTTATCAGACGCATTGTTAAAGACGAGCAACGAGCTCTGGATGGAAGTGCAAGTGGCTGTTAAGACCGTGGCAGAACAGACGATCGGACATCAAGCCCAGCGCAAGAGAAATTATTGGTCCCATGATGAGTGCCAGAATGCGTAAGACGAAAAGGTAGTAGAAAGGAAAACCAGAACGAAGAGAGAGCATTATGAAAATCTCAGAAGAGTAGCGAATGAGATCATTAGAATTAATAAAAGAAAATACTACGACGACCAATTGAGAAGTTTAGATGTAAGTTTAGCGAGAAACAATACAAGACAAGCATACAATGTAGTGAAAAGCCTGAAACGTGGTGATCAGCCCAAAACCACGCTCTGTCGTGATATCATCGGCAATATCATCGGTGATGAAATCAATATTAAGGGAGAATGGGCATCATATTTCAAGAACCTCTTTAGTCCTCCGCACAGCTCCAGAACATCGGAGTCTGTAGATGTTTGCGGAGAGCCTCCATTGGCCCCGCCAACTCTGGATGAAATTTTTTCCATCATCGAAGCCCAAAAGAATAATAAAGCGCCAGGTATCGATGGGATCCCAGTGGAGCTCATCAAATATGTCGGCAGTAGTGTTCATAAAGCTATTCACAAAGTCATCCAGCAGATTTGGCAACAAGAACATATGCCGAAAGAGTGGAGCCAATCAATTATATTCCCTATCCACAAATTATAGAGGCATATCACTACTTTGTACGGCGTACAAAATATTTTCAAAAATCTTAGAAAATTAAATCGGATCATACGCCACAATATTGTTGGGGAGTAGCAAGGTCGTTTTAGAGCAGGTAGATCGACAAGAGACCAATTGTTCACAGCCAAGCAGTTACTTGAAAAATGCTGGGAGTTCAACATAGACGGCATCCCAGCTAAATAAATCGTTCTTAACAAAATGACAATGACGTCGACAACCTCCCAAGTCTGCTATTCAATTTGCTTCTGGAGTACGTCAAAAGGAAGCTAACTGTTGATACAAGAGGTACGTTACTATACAAGTCGAGCCAAGTAGTAGCCTATGCAGACGATATCAACATTTTGTCACGGTCCTTAGCAACTGTCAAAGAACGCATCCTGAAACTCGACAGCGAATCAAAACTAGTAGGGCTACAAATCAATGGAAGTAAAACATACCTCATGACGCACTCGAGGAAAAATACCTTCAATACACAGAATCGGTAGAATGTTTGGGGGAAGTATTTTGGCAAGAGACGAATTGATAGAAAATGTCAATTTTCGAAGCAGCGAACGGTTTGCACGGCCCGCAGAAATCTTATTTTTCATTTAATTTATGCTAAATTTAATACCAAGATCGATAATAAGATTTATGTTTTTGGCTGCTTTGGAAATAAGACTGAAATGTCAGCTTTTATAGTAAACTATTTTTAATATTTTTCAGTGGCTAAATTCCTCAACAGATATAAATTACAGTGAAAATACTCTTGCATCAATTTCGACTCTAATGTGAAAAAGACTTTAAACCAGATCACAGATTAGAAAATTAAAACAATGATTTATGCGCTATGGAAAATTCTGGTTATTTGAAATTCTTTCAAGTAATTGTTTTTTGCCTGTACATCCTAGCGGCTATTATCACATGAAAAGTTATCCTTATATAAATCGGACAGAAAACTAAAACGCCGTTAGTTTTCCATTAGTATTTGTATTTAATTTGTGAAAAGTGTTTGGGGGTAAAAGTGATTGCTTTGTGCAAGCAAAAGATTTTAACTTTTTTCGTGGCTAATTAGATACCTGAACCGTTGCGCGTATTTTATTATAAAGTTGGATATTAAAGCAACATGGTAAGTGTAAAAATATATCTTTGCATCAAAAAGCATCGATAACTGCATTGCTAAGGACAAACAACTTTCTTTTCGTCAAATCGCACGAACGGAGAAGCTGCCTCTTCAAACGGTGATGCGAATCAATAAGATCACGATTGAGAGTCTCTTGCAATCTGCCAGCAAACGAAAGAGTTCTGGCCGGAAAAGGAGTAAAACGACTCGAACAGACCATAGAATTATACAGAAAGCCTAGGAAAACCCTTTTTCGTCCATACGAAATTTGCATCAGGATCTGGAAGCCGAAGGAATATTTATATCGCGGATGACACTCAGGAGAGGCTTAAGAGAAGCGAACTTACATGACAGGCGACCAGCAAAAAAAAAACCTAAATTAACGGCCAAAATGCGCAAAGCTAGATTGGAATTAGCAAGAAATCTTCAACATTATTCTGTTGAAGATTTCCGAAAGGTAATTATCATATTATAATAATTTTCTGCTATTTTCTTGGCTTCAGAGCAACATTGTTGAATTTTGTTTTTTTTTCCTTATTTTTCAGATTGTATTTAGCGACGAATGCAGGTTCGAAGCGGTTACAGAAAGTCATCAGCTCGTTTGGGGAAGGCCACATGAGCGATATAATGGAGCTTGTGTTGTGAGGACCGTCAAGCATCCACCAGCCGTTATGATATGGTCTTGCATTTCAGCAGATAGATGTGGACCGTTGTATTTTGTCAACGGGACAATGAGTGCTCTCCAGTGCTTTGAGGTCATGAAATACATACTAATTCCATATTTCAATTTTTTGAGATGCAGTGGAACCTTCACCACCTTTATGCATGATGGTGCTCCATAGCACCGTGCTCAGTACGTGCGGAATATATTTGATGGTGGTAATATCCCTGTTCTTCCATGGCCTGGCAATTCGCCCGACCTGAATCCTATTGAAGAGCCTCTTGAAATCTAAAGTTTATGTCTCTACTAATCTCACTATAGATAAATTAAAGCAAAATATTTTTCATATATGGGAAAGCAATGACAAAATAAAGGACATGATCGATACGTGCATCGACAGTATACCCGCTAGAATAAAAGCGGTTTTTAAAGCTAAGGGTGGTCTTACGAAATATTAGTATTTAGATAGAGGTTGTATTTAATTTGTTATTAATAAATATTCAAGGAATAACTATATTTTTTGTCGTTTAAAAAAAAAGTTTTAAGCGGCAAAAGTCTAAATTTTAAGAAAAATTTTAGTGTTTCTAATTTTTTTTATAAGGGACTGTATAATGTCAGGTGAATGTTGGGCGAACCATTAAACCCTGATTGCAGTCTTTGAACTTTGTAAGATCGAAGGTTGGGCTAAGCATTTAAGACAATCGATTCAATTATAGTTTATTGTGAAAATTAAATTAATTCATTAGATCGGCCGTATACGATTATTACATAAAAGGCTAAGGAAGATGACATACAGCCCTAATCCCAAATATTTTTTCTAACCCGTCGTTTATTCTACTAACGGGTAATTTTACTAGTTTGGTTATAAATTCTTATATTTCTGCTTTCTCCTTTGGAATTTGTACGCGGTATAAATGCATCATTTTGATTTAATTTTTGTTTGGTAACTGCCGGATTCATCGATTGACCTTCAATTTATACAGCGCGAATACATGAAGACTAGTATTTATCATTTAACTCTTAAAATGCATATTTCCTTTGAAAGGTGCAGCAACTTCATATGCTAGTTTTAGTTCTTCGAAACGGTGTTACGAGCCTTGACCGAAAAAGTTCATCCACTTGCACAAAGTGGGATAGCGAACTTTATTGGCTTAAAGTAAGAACAAATGATGCTACCACCGCCAGATGTAAAGCATACAATTTCGTTACTTAATGCTTTTTTCTTCGTGGTGAATTGAAAAGCAATTTACACTAATCTGCAAGTGCTGAAACAACCAATTAATCAACGTTTAACCTGATATTTTCTTTAAAAGATTCACCATACTCGCATGCGTTGAATATTATGTATCTTTTACACCTTGAAAAAATGGTTTCACGAAATGGATGAACTCAATCATTAAACCATCGTCAGTTGATTGTAAATTTTGCAATTCGATAAACACAATTTAGACAAACAACTGGAGTGTAAAACCGAATTGAATCTAGCACAGCTTTTGATGCAATGAATAATACGACACAATTTACGCAGTACTGCAAAAATAAATTATAAATTTGAATAGCTCTAACAAACATTACTAATGAGCTACCACAGTTGGATTGCAGAGCAATCTAACGCCTCGTGCTCCATTGGAGTTTCACTGCTGGAAACTATTGTGGTCAATGTTTCGTTTAGATCGTAACAACGCAACGGTTAAGGTGTACGCTGGTAGCCCAGCATATAAGTTATCGAAAGAGCATGTGAGGAATATCTAAAAAAATAACCAAAAGCGTCGACAATAGTCATCGATGAAGCGAGACAAGTTAGCCGCCGAAAATTTTACTTTCACTTTTCTTTCACTGATTTGAAGGTTGAAAGTATTCTGTGATGTATCGACATCTATCAATCAAATTAAGCGTGACACGTACCAATCAATCGAAATCAGTTCTAAGTCATGCAATAAGAAGTTACTTTCGTTGTTGGGGAAATCCTGAATCCAAGTAAACGAAAAAATATTAATTCTTATTGTCTCTATAAGTTCAATAAATACGCAAGACGTTTTATAGCAGAATGTTAATCGCTGAGAATCTAATTATTGCATTTCGATTTCTTAAACAGCTTTCCCGCTATATTTCAACCGATATCAAATAATTTAACGCATTTTTAACCACTTCAATTAGTTCGTATTGAAAGAAAATTATAATAGTTTTTACCCTTCATCTTTCAAGGAAAATCGTTCATGTGTTTTATTAGCTTTGCTTGAATCCAAAAAAATTGCTCATACCATGAATGAGCTGATAGATAATGATAATATAGTCACGTGTCATCGAGTAGAATGTGTCTAAATATAAATTTTTGGTTCGTGCGAAAAACTGCTTCTTGTTTACATTTATTTAGATAATTGGCAGGGTCTCTTAGTTTTCTTATTACGTTCACTACACATTTGGAGATCGTTTTGAAACCACTTAAAAGTTTATTTTAACGTTTAAGTGCTTTGTTGCAAAGCATTTAAAACGTTTACATTTCATAACACGTTACAAACGTTTTGTGGTTTTTGTTTCAAAGCACTCAAGAATGTTACGTAGATTTTCAACGTCTTAGTGCTTTATTCCAAACCACTTTGAACGTTTTACGGTCACTTAAAATGCTCGTGATCTGTATTTAAGCATTTGAATGTTTGAAATTGAATTTAAACGTTTAAGCGCATTATTAAGAACCGTTTTAAAAGGTTAATTTTCATAGGATGTTATAAAAGTTTTGCGTTAAAGCTTTCAAGCGCTTTTACGCACCTAGCAAACATGATGCCTGTTTGAAGTGCTAAATACATCAAGTCGTTGAGGTTAGTTCAAAAGGCTTAGGATCAAGCCAGAGCATTATCAATTCTTGTTTTACTAACGATATCTTTCAAATAGAAGCAGCACACATAAGTGCATTGAAACACAGCATGAGATGTTTAAAAAAAATTAAAAAACTTCTAAACGTTTAAAAAGTGACTACAAAAACGAACACACTTATGTGCTGTGAATAAAATCACTGATTTTTGGAGTGAGATGGAAGAGCTTCATTCCTTATTTTAATGTTGGGAATGGGAGTATCGGTTGACAGGAGTATTCATGTAAGCTAATATTCTTTGAGGAAGCTGCCCCTACGTACCCGTCGATATGGAGATTTCCGTAAGCTTCCTCCCGGATTACACGGGAAAATGACGCTGACCAATACATGGACTGCAATCCGAGTGACGAAATGGAATTGATGCTTTGGACATGTTTAGGACCTAGTTGCTTTGAATGGTAGCGCCGAGGTGACAATTGTGCGCGAACAGTTCCAACTAAACTATCCCCCACGGTAATATACTGGCAGGCCTTGGAGTACGTTCAAAATTCGCACCATTGAGTTGGTGGTATAGGTTTGTTTGACATGAACTCCCGATTAGCGGCACTCTAACTCTGAGCACCTTTCTCCACACTGGCTTGTATTAAGACTCACGTGGCCTCCTTGCTCCGTAAAGATAACTATGGGACCAAGAAGGCAACTATTTATACGAACGGAGAAAGCGACTCCGAGGGAGGATCCAATCAACCTGTATTTGCCTCTCTAGAAAGTAACAACAATAGAACCAACAGCAACCAATGATTACAGCACTAACGACAACCAATGAATACAGCACCAACGACGTCGAAATTGACGACAAAAACATCGAAAATAAGAACATTATCAATAATGACTACGACAACAAAGATGGACGAAAAACGTACGAGTGAACGGTAAGCAAGGAGCAACCTTGTGCAACTGGAAATTCTTGGGGCATTTGGGCGAACAAGAAAACAATTTTATGCCGTTGGGAGGTCTATTTATGCACTGAGTGTGGGACTCTTAAGCCCACAATGCATCTGGACTACTCACAAAACACCTCCCCTGTCACCAAGAACCCAGCCTGGAACCGTTTGACACATTACTTCTCACTAGGTCACTTTCTTACGCCTAGAGGCGCCTTCGAGTTGCAGAAGCCCATTCTCTATCCGGGAATACATGCAGTCCAGAGACGATCGATCTTGTGCAGGTAATACTGAAAACATCCGGCTCTTTTGAGCCGCGACCTTAGGTCAGGGAACAGGCGGTCAGTCCATCTTCCCCTGATATCGTTCTCTCAAGACTGTTGCCAATCGCTGAGATAGCACTGTCTCTACTCATTAGCAAACGCCTTTTTGTCGCCCTCGCTTCTGTGCAGATAGACGCTCCTTCCTCCCTTAACAAAGAGCGCAATGGGCATAACAATCACCAATACCACCGACTCGGAGACTATTCAATATGCACGTGCGATCCGCAACGCCCCTTGTCTCTGCACCTGTGTCAACCGCTTTCGGTGCAACTCTTTGTTTAGAGTGTTGCCCCAAAGTTCTGACCAGTAGATTAAGATAGATTGTACAGCGCCGATTAGGAGTCGTCTGCTTCATGAAACACGTCCCTTTATGTTGGCCATCAGTCAAGTAAGTGCCGCTGCATGTACTGCTGCCTTTTAGGCGGTTGTTCATATTTGTGAGGAGAAACTCATCTTTGAGCCTATCAGTACTCCCAGGTATTTCACTACTGGTTTCGACTCAAGCAGTGTTCCCGCGATGCTAATAATCTTCACTCTTGGGACTCTTTTATTAGTTAGTCTGACAATTTCCGTTTTCTTCAGTGCTAGACTAAATCATGAGCAATCATTCAGTTCCTCAATCGTGCATCAGTGTACTTAATCTCAACAACGTGTTTCTCAACTGCGGAGGAAGGGCACAGGCTGAGACACTTGGCAAAGCGTCAGTCATCGCACACACAGAGAAGAGGAGAAAGGATAAAGTCCACAAGGGGCATACCACATCGAACGAAGGGCTCCAAGTAATCCGATGCAAAACTTCCAAAAGAAAGCAGTCAAAAGGTACTACGAGTCGTGGAAGAGCAGCCATTTCCCCAGGAAACAAAATGCGGAGAAAAACTCAAGTAACCCGAGCTAGGACAAACCGTGAAAACCCCCAAGGTACGTACTGCTGGATGTCCTGCGAGAGGTATAAAGAGCGGTTAAGTAGAGTGACGAGCTAAGTGCCGTTCGGTCTGGCGGTCTTCTGGTGGAATTCGGGCTAGATGCAACGAACAGAGCCTCTTTTTGTGATGCAGTCAAAATGCTCTCGGAGGAAGCGCTACTGTAGCCTCACTCGCCCCCCAGGGCGGGACTGATCTGGTAATTCAAAGGGGTGCAACTGCTATTGTTGGGTTGTCGTCTCCAATTTCAGGGAAACCGACGGGAACTGGCGTTCCCGGAGTACCCAAATAGCTATGTTAAAATACTAGGACAGGAACTTGATCAGGAACATAGTGGCTTTGTGATTGTTGGATAACAAGATCAACTCATTGCTGCGAACTTCAACCCTGGAGGTATATCAGGTACCACAGGCAGCTGATGAGCCTCCATCTTCGGATGGTTGTGGTGCAAACAAAGATTGGCGTTGACATTATAGCGTTGGATACAGCTGGGTTTCGTATCTACCAGTATGAAAGTTGAGAGTTCCTTTAATGTAAACTGGAAACGATCTTGGGAGCGATGATTGGCGCTTAAACCAACTGCAGTTTAATGGTGACCGTTAGGTTAGGCCTTAAAAG
Organism: Odontomyia ornata; assembly: GCA_963969285.1. Classification (NCBI taxonomy): domain Eukaryota; kingdom Metazoa; phylum Arthropoda; class Insecta; order Diptera; family Stratiomyidae; genus Odontomyia; species Odontomyia ornata. The sequence goes on along the minus strand of OZ017739.1, from coordinate 271,732,880 downwards.
GAAGATACTCACGTAAATCATATTCGACTATACAGCCTCACTCGAGCCTATGGCAGCACTCGATATCAGGGACATTTCTTTTGAAGTAAACCTAGAATTTAGCAAGGATATCACTCCAATTAGTGAAAACATAATTGGTTTTCTTGTGCGGTTGGCTATTTCGCTTAGTGTAGTCAGTGGTAGTGCGTGCGTGCTAGAGTGATCCAACTGATTCTCGTCCCACTATACACCAAATACCGTCGATTGTCCACAACAGCTAGTGCTGGTGATAAATGTTTTATATTGGACGGAGTTTGCATCGAGCCATCATACCCATCACATCTGATGAATCAGTGAAAGAATTTGCGCGCGTAATCCTCGTTTTGTCCACGACTTTGGCGCTTGCTTTATGCTCGCCGTTGGCTGGACAAAGATGACGAGGAATGTCAGCCACTGGATTTTGAATAGAATGCGGACCTGAAACTGGAGTTGAACACGCAGAATTAAACGCAACTGTATTTGAGATTCAAATTGAATCGGATTGATATCATCGTTGCAAACGTCGCATACCAGTATATAGAGCTTGTTTAGCGTTGCAAATTAACTTACTAAATAAGACACATCCATGATTCAGCATCTTCTTGAGGAACATTTTCCACCTCAAAACTCCTCATTACACCTGTCGACGACATAGTGAACGTTGTGATCAGTGTAGGAAAGAATCGTTGTTTCTTTCATTTCTGGCGTCTTTCAACTCACGATTTTTGTTTTGCCTCGCAGCAAGTCGGATCTCTAATGCCAAATTAATTGTTCAAGGGCGGTGCCTCTGAAATCAATCTATTTATAAACAAGTGTGAGCAGAGTGCTAGTGAGACTTCCATCTTATGAGCACCGCTTTCGTCTTATAAGTCGAGCGCAACCGCAACCCACACAAAATTTTCTTTTAATGAAAACTCAGGTGGCTTCTGACGAGAACATCTGGGAGGAAAATACGATATTTGTGTCAAAGACAGACAAATTGAGACCTCAGCGCGATTCCCTGGTTGATCCCAGTACGTAAGCTACAGTACGGGTGAGTCATTTACACGATAAAAACAGCAGAAGAATAAGAAGAAAAAAAAAAAACAAAGAAGGGACATCTTCATACTAGTAGTTAGGGTAGTTACAAATAATTAAGTATAATTAAAGTTAATTACGCTATCCCAATGATTTAAAAATAAAAGTAACTTTGGGCGCTAGCATATGTCTACTTAAAAATTTAACACAACTAACTCGGGCGTTTCTAGTTTGAATATGAAGTTCAAAATAATATTACCAGTAATACACAAAGAAAACTATTTTCAAAAATCAGTTTATATTAAAAACCTAACGTCTAAAATATTTTTATTCTCATATTAGCGTTTCTTTTAAGTTATTCATCCCAGTTTTAAGGCACAAATGTAAACAATTTCATTTTATATTGAGATTATCCCTATTGAGAGGTATCCTCGCATATAAAGTCCAGAAAAAAAATGTCGGACCTTTTTTTCTTAGCAATTCACGATTCCATTCAATCTGGCCGGTGACCCCTAATCTAATATCGGTAACTAGAAGGTGCAACATTATATTCTATTTTCATCCATCCTTTCCACTCTCAACCCGTTTCTACTGATTAATACAATAATCTTCATTTCTTTCATAATTATTTTCTTTATTCCTTGAATCAATAGTTTTTATAGTTTTGTTTAGAATTAATGCTAATTTTGATAAGAGTTTATGCGCTGGAAAAATGACGAATAAATCCCTAAATAGTCAATAATGTTTCCACTGAGTATACTTAAAAGGGAATGATCGAAAAAATTAGTTAACTTCCCCAGGTTTAAATCAATTATAAAATAACATAAAAAGTAATCATTTATATTTTTCAATTGAACTATCAATTACTATTAATGAAATTTTCGAAAAGAATTCTTTGAGAAATTATGCTTAACGTGTTTTTTGATATTTTTGTTAGTATTTCCTCAGTTTCCTTAGTCGTTTAAAATGAGACAAGAACTACTTTGTGACAATGCTGAGATTACTGAATTACGACGAATATAAGTCTAAGTCAATAAATAATGTTTAGGTAAAAGAAACGAAATTCGGTCTTTCCTTTTTTTTCAACGTGACCAGGTATAGGACTCGCAACGATGGCCGGCTCCTCTAAAATGGGCTAGCCATCGGGCGCGCTCATCCCTTCTTTGTTCTAACAGGGCCTCTTGCCGGGTAGGGTGGTCTCGCCTACTTCCAAACTAGGATTGAAAGACTAAAGGCATTATGTGAAGAACAACATGAAGCAGAATGTAACCGGTTAAGGGAGAAGGCTGATCAGCTTTCGCAATATTCTACAGAGTTCGAGCGGTTGGAGGACTTAGTTATGGATTATATCACGGTTTTCCAGTCTAGAATTAATGGATATGCGTCTGTTGCTACAACATCGCCCGCACCGGTTTCTGTAAAGCTGGAGAGGATCCGAATTCCATAGTTCAGTGGTAGTCACACTGACTGGTTTGCGTTCCATGACTTGTACGAAAGCATGGTACACAAAAATGCTCAACTGACAAAGGTACAAAAATTCCAAGACCTTAGAAGTGCTCTTCGCGGAGAAGCTGAACAGCTCATTAATCATCTCACCATTATCGAAGGAAATTATGATCCCGCATGGAACCTTCTATGTGAGCGATATAACAACCACTGCATAATAGCTCAGGAAATAATGCAACGCCTTTTCAACATCGAGCATTGCACACGCAATGAGCCATCAGGCCTTCGACGTATGCTGGATACAATGAACCAGCTACTTGCAGGCATCCATACCTTGAAGGCGGATTCATTCGCCTTAACAACTGTCTTCATGCTCAACCAAAAGCTTGACGAAGACTCAAGGAAGGAATGGCAACGAACAATTTCCGAGTCGAATGAAATCCCTTCGTTACAACAGTTCCTGGATTTCCTGAAACAAAGATTTTCAATGCTGGAGGCTTTGTCAACTGGGAAGGTGAAACCAAAGACGGTGAAAGCAAACACTACTCAAGTGAATACGAAAGCTTCCTGCCCAATGTGCAAGGCTCAACACAAGCTTTTTGAGTGCAACTCGTTCAAACAAGCTACAATTTAAGCAAGACGAGAAGTGATCAAAGATTCCAACCTATGTTTCAACTGCTTTGGTAAACACAGAGCCAACAAATGTACTTCGACACACGGGTGTAAGCTCTGCGGGAAAAGACACAATACGCTGCTGAACACATCAAGCTCAGAAAGTCCATTGCAGAAAAAATCACCAGCTGCGTCAGTTGTGCAAGGCCACGGTGCTTACACAAAACAAAATTACGTTTTGCTTGCAACCGCATATATACGAATATGCCGTCCAGATGGAGAATGTGTAAAATTTCGAGCATTGCTCGACTCTGGCGCCCAACGATCCTTCATCAGTGAGGCAGCAATGCAACTTCTACAGGCTAAACGCACTGGGGCAAAATTTAAGATTAGTGGCATAGGAGCTGTTGAAAATGTAATGTCAAAGGGAGAAACTAAACTACGCGCTGTCGTTAAATCTGAATATGGACATAACGAGGAGATTCTATTCACGCCACTAATTCTTACAACCATAACTGCACCATTACCATGTACTGAAATTCCTTTAATAATTCCACAGGGATTGACAGTTGACGACCTGGTAGATCCTCGATTTAACGTACCATCGACCGTAGATGTCCTCATTGGAGCAGATCTTTATGACCACTTATTGCTGCCAGGACTTCTACCCGGGAAGCCATGCGCCCAGAAGACCAAACTTGGATGGGTGTTGTTCGGAACAGTACCACGCAAGTCCTCTTTATCATTACGTGCATTTGTCGCCTACCAAGGTCTTGAAGAAACTCTGCGACAATTTTGGGAAACAGAGGAACTTCCAGCAATTAAACATCTTACAACTGAAGAGAAAGAAAATGAGGCTCACTACAAACAAACTGTTTATCGGCACCCAACAGGAAGATATTCTGTTGGCCTTCCATTTAAAAATAATCTGGATCCTCATTCTGACATTGGTGACACGCAAAAGATTGCACACATAAGATTCAGACAGTTAGAGCGTCGGCTGATACAAAATCCAGCACTTTATGAACAGTATCGGAGTTTTATGCAAGAATACATGGATTTAGGCCACATATCCAGAGTACCTGTAGACCGAATAAAGATGACTACGGCATATTACCTACCGCATCATGCTGTGGTGAAAGAAACCAGCAGTACCACGAAATTAAGGGTAGTATTCAACGCGTCGCACAAGGGTTCCAAAGGTAAATCCTTAAATGATCTTCTGCATTCTGGCCACACTATCCAGGGAAACTTATTACATCTTCTAATGCGGTGGAGGCAATATAAGTACGTCATTGCAGCCGACATTGAGAAGATGTATCGGCAAATCTTTGTGCACGAGAAAGACCAACATTTCCAACGAATCTTGTGGCGGTTCAACCAAAGTGAACCAATCCAACACTATCAGTTAAGCACAGTCACTTACGGAACGGCCTGTGCACCATATCTCGCGATACGCACACTTCACCAGTTAGCTGCGGATGAGTATGACTCATTTCCTCAAGCTGCGCAAACATTGACAAATGATTTCTACGTTGATGATGTACTCACTGGATCGGATAACCTAGAAGATCTTCTACAGCTACAGACTGATCTTCGAAATCTTCTAAGGAAAGGCGGATTCCATTTAAGGAAGTGGTCATGCAACCATACAAAACTGTTGGAACGTATTCCAGTCTCAAAAAGGGAGATACAGCTTCCCCTTACCATAGCATCAACTGAGCAGATAAAAACACTTGGCATTCAATGGCATCCAGCCTCTGACGTATTCTCATTCAGTATTACAAGGCCAGCCAACGAGAAAATACTGACAAAACGCACCATACTAGCAGAAGTGGCCAAATTGTTTGATCCAATAGGTTGGCTACAACCCTGTATCATTATAGGGAAAACAACAATGCAGAAGTTGTTGCTGGCAGAAAAAGGTTGGGATGATCCAATAGATCCAACGTTGATAAAAGAGTGGATACAACTGCGACAACAACTTCCGGCGGTGGAAAATCTTAGGATAAATCGATGGATAGACTTCAGCCCGTCTAATCAGGTCGAGCTTCATGGGTTTTGTGATGTATCATCAACAGCCTACGCTGCTGCTGTTTATATCCGAGTCGTGACTACAACGTCAACCAAGGTTACATTACTAGCAGCAAAATCAAAGTTGGCAGCAGTGAAGGTACAATCGATACCGAGGTTGGAGCTGAATGGAGCCGTTTTGTTGGTGAACCTTATGGCTGAAGTCATCAAGGCGCACAATTGGAGCAATGTTTCTAGATATTATTGGACAGATTCAACCGTAGTCTTCTCATGGATACGGAGTTGCGGATCATGGAATACAGTGGAAATTCATTCCTCCTAGTAGTCCACATTTTGGTGGACTCTGGGAAGCCGGCGTGAAGACAATGAAGGCGCACATGTACAAGACAATAGGGCATCAGATATTAAATGTTGAAGAGATGAACACGCTATTAGCCCAGATCGAAGCGTGTATGAACTCTCGTCCACTTACACAAGTAAGCGACGACCCGAACGATATGGCTGCACTAACCCCAGGCCACTTCCTCACTGGAGATAACCTGTTTGAAGTCAAGGATGATCCTAGTGAAACAAACGACACTTTGTTGAAGAGATGGCACTTGGTCCAACAAATGAAGCAGTCCTTTTGGCGAAGATGGACAGAAGGGTACCTGCAACGCTTGCAACACAGATCTAAGTGGGTTGAAAAACAAGATAATCCGAAGGTAGGTGAATTGATGTTGGTAAAAACGGACAACATTCCATCGATGCAGTGGCCGTTAGCAAGGATCGTAGCAACGCACCCAGGACCAGACGGTTTAGTTCGATCGGTGTCTTTCAAGTTAAATGGAACTGTTAAACTACGTCCTATAGTCATAATTTGCAGACTACCATTTAACATGGAAGATCAGCAACCAGCAGAAATAACCCTGAAATCAACCAACATAGGAAACTTACCGCCGAAAGCAGCAACAAAGCGACCATCAGAACAAGATACCGGTGTGGAAAACAGGAAAAAGACAGCAAAAAACCAACCTTCTAGACTATCAGCAGTCCTACTTACAACGCTTTTTGTCTTTGGAGTTTTACCATCGCCTACATTATCGGATGCTAATGTTACAAATCTGGATGGTGGTATGTACATAGAACAAGTTGGCCAGGCTAATGTACTTCGAGGCACCTTACAACTCAATATCGAACTTCCACTCTCTGATCTAACAACAGATGAGATGAATATGCGAAGCATTAATTCCAGTTTGTATTCTATGTGTTCTAAGGGCAGACAAACAACCAAAAAGGTTCACTGCTGGGACCTCGTTCAACACATCTCAGACACTATCGAGGACACCCGGCAAAAAATCAACCTGTTGCGCTTTAAACACACTCGAACGAAACGCGGAATATTTGGGCAAATGCTCACAGCGGTCTTTGGAGTGAATGGTGAAATCATCACGGATGTTCAGAATTTATCCGCAAATCAAGAGACACTTAAAACCTTACTCAACCATCAAGGAAAGATATCACTTCAACTTACGAAAAAAATGAATACAACTTCAAGCAGAATAAACCAGCAACTTGAACGATTCTCAAACCAATTAAGAAACGGACTCGAGCAGATAAATGAATCAAAAAGCTGGTACTCCTCAGTTGACTCAAATCAAGTTAACATTCAGTTCTTAAGTACGTATCAGCGTGCCATCAATTTCATCAAGGAAGTGGATTTGAAATATAGCAATATTTTAATGGCTGTCAATACAAAGGAAGGAATACTAGAATGCATCAAATTTGCAGACCTTCAGGCCTCCATACAAAATACACAAGCATTACTACCAGCCCATCTCACAATTGTACACTCGACTACTAAAAAATTGACAATTGATTCTTGTCAAAGCAGTATTAAAATTCACGGATACTTCCCAATCATCGATAACCGCAGATTTGATCTAATTAAGGCCACTGCAATTCCTGTTCAACAGAAACCTACGTTATTCACCGCATTCAGCATCCCTAACTTGATTTTAGGAATCAATTATCATGATCAAGTGTATTTCGAGATAACCACCATCGACTTAGAAAAAGCATCTGAACTAACTTCTGGAACGTATTTTCTTTCCAGTGCAACCCTAACTGATATGAGAGCTAAGAGTAACTGCATAATAAAGGAGTTGTACAACCTACATGACCAGCCTGTATGTCCACAAAGGTCCTTCCGGATAACATCACTAATCTTACAGCAACTGATATCGATCAACACCTGGTCATTTGTCACACCTCAACCGGTCCATGCGCAGACAGTTTGCCAAGGTGTAAGGAAAGATTTACAAATCAATAGAACAGGAACAATCAAACTCACCCAAGACTGCCAACTTCAAGCTGAAGAATTCATCCTTATAGCTGATCAACGCCACACTGGACGCACGTTCCCTGCATACCTCTAACCAACTGTGCCAAAGCTGAACACAACGCTGCAACACACAGAAATCAAGCTGCTAAATATTTCAAAGGTCATCACCCACTCAGAGTCGTTTTCATCTCTAATTACCGAACAAGTTGAGCTGGACACAAAAATTGACGAAATTCACTGGAAAAGGATTAAATCCCATGCAACACTGTCGACCATCTCCATCACCTTGACTGGATTAACCAGCATTACACTCATCATTATCCTCACGTACTGGTGCATCCGAAACAAATCTAAAGTAATCAACTGTACATCACCACCGTCCTCATTCACCACCTGGTATGACGAGCACCGACTTTAAGATCCTGACGGCTCTTGGTGGGCGGTTATGTTAAGATTAATTAGGTCTAAGTTCAGTTCATTTACCCTACGACTCATTTAATTAAAAAATTCATTCCTGCAATCGATACTTGCATTAACATTAAAATATTTCAAATGTATATTGTACTGTCTAAGCACTATTTCAAGTTCAATAATCCAAATGTGAAATTACTGCCACCTCAAACAAATTGCAATTCAATTAAAGTTCAATCAAAGAATATTGAACTTGCTTGAGATGGCAATAATTCTTTCCACGCGCTAGCCAAAGAATTTATGCACTAAATGCAAAATGTCAGTATAAATTAACCAAGAGTGGCGACAATAAAGCATTCCATGTTGAATCATTTTAATAAGCGTTTTATTGTCTTTTCATAGCTGGAACAAGAGTCATGCAAAGTGCGTTTGTATGAGTTTTTAACTCAAACGGGAAATGCATGGCCAAGTCTACGTTTGGATCTTGCGAGGGGGCATCGCTTCTACCTGGATGCCCCACTCTTATTTGTGGGCCAGAAGTATCATCCGTAATGATGAAGTCTCCTCAACTTCGTCCGTTTTTACCCGGCCCAATTTGTTCTTTGAACAATTTCAACCCTTAGTAGGTTACCTCGGCCTCGACACCAGTCGATCGGCATTTGACATTTTTTAATTCGTGAATGCAAATTTTTTTTGTGGTGGGTCCTTGTGCTGGGGAAAAGAACTCGCCCCACGTCACCGCAACGCTAGCCTGCCAGCGCATTCACGCTCCCTACACAAGGCAAATCTCGGGGGATCTCACGATCCTCGTCCGCGGAGGCAGCAGACCATCGCTGCAGTCCTTTACGGACATTCTATCTACCTATCTCACTAAAAAATAATCTCCCAACATAGCGATAGCGCTCTGAATTGCTGAAGATAATTTTTCAATAATAGTAATTAATAGTAATTTTTTAATAATTTCCAAACTTGGCTGGTTCGTGAACTTTACCATTATGAAAATTTTGACTTCAACTAACATTTTGACATTGGTGGTCCCTTAAAAAGTTTAAGAGTGCGTTCATATAAAGATACGAAATTGTTATGTGTCTAAAGCAAAACCCTATATATCTTCGTAGAAATGAAGGCGCCAGGGTAGAGGCCGAAAAGATGGCAAGCCTATGCTTTCTCAACGATTGGCAAGAGTCTTGGGGGTTGGATACGAAGGGAAGGTGAACCATGCGGCCAATCTCAAATCTGAGGCCGTGGCTCAATCGAAGGCTAGGTGAGACTGACTCCCACCTGGCCCAGCTCAAGAGCGGATACGGATGTTTTCGGTATTACTTGCACAAGTTTGGTAAGTTACAGTCTTTCAACTGTACAGTTTTTAACAAGAGAGGTGGATGATGAACTTCGCACCTTTTTTGTCTGCAAAAGGTAAAATAGGCTGCGGCGTGACCTCTCCATTGAACTTAGAGATTTGTCCCCAGAAATTATAATTGGAGAGACTCTTAGATCATTTCGCAAATGGAAACAAGTGGCACATTATGTTCGGGCAGTCCTGATAAATAAAAAGGGCATCATTGTATGCCGGAAGGCGTGGGAGGCCCTTTTTCTAGTAATCTATCCCTTAACTCCCTTCCCACAGGAAAGGAGACTCCTGCAACCCGAAGGCGCTTTACGGCGCAGGAAAGCGAGACCAAGCCTGAAGTCATGTGTCAAGCGGTTTCAGGCTAGTTTAATATATTGACATCGGAGGTGTTCAGCGGGAAGCCCAGGATCAGTGCGCGTTTGGAAGTCCCACACTACAGGTGTGAACAGCTTTCATCTCCCTAACATAATTGTTTTACAAAACGTTTCAGTGCCTAGTTTCAAACTACTTTAAGTGTGTTGTGACGATTTTAAACATCTGATGTTTATTGTAGATCACTTAAATGCTTATAGTCACATGTTCTTCAAACGTACTTCGAAAATTATTTGAGATGAATAGATTAGCTGACTTTGTGGAAAACAATAAGATTTTTTCTATCTTCCAGTTAATTTCAGGCACGGGTTCTCAACTGGACACCAACTGTTTTCGCCTTAAAAGATGGCAAAGTAGCTCTGAGCGCAAAAAAATCAGTGAGAATGGTAACCATCTTCCACGCCGTTTAACATGAAGGAATCATCTGCTAATTCAAAGAATGCTCCATCTGATCTCATCTTTCTTTGAAAGGCAGAACGTAACTGCTAAAAGTATAATGAATAATGTCCACTGAGAAAATAGTACCTGCGAATGTTTCTCCAGGCTCATGCCTCATTCCGACACTCTTCAACATACATATACACTTCGAGCTTTTCCACAGGCCAATTAGGCGGCATTGCGAATGACATGTGCTTCTATGCTTCTGGCACCCACCCTTGCCTTATCATTAACAATCTACAGACAATGTTGCGAAAATATTTTCAGTGCTTCTACAGGTAGAAAATAAAAAGTCCTATAGAAAAGCTCGCGAACACACAAACAGAAAATTTGCTCGCAAAAGCCGAAAACTCCTCTAACCTTTACAAGTGTTCACTCTGAGATCTTATCAATGCATCTAACGATCACTATCATTTACCCTTATCCTTGGGTTTTATAGATAGGTTTTAAAGTAGGATGTACTCGTAGTTAGAATTAAGAGCAACACAATAAGCTAGAATTCAGTTAAGCAGAGGTTTTTACTGAATTTTTCCTCTCACCAATAAAGATTACCACAGCAAAAAGAATAAACGTTTCAAAATAATTAAATCTAAAATCATAGGTGCAACGAATGAAACAATTCAGCTCTCTAGCTATAAGTAATAGCAACGTGTAAAATGTAAAGTTATGCCAATAAAGAATAATAATGATAATAAGTTAACGATTTTCGATGCTTTTCAGATTTAACTACCGCAATTTCAGTTATTAACTTAGATGAGAAAAGTTAATAAGTGCTTTATCGAACGGTGAACATTTTTCGTTATTTTTTCACGAAATGTTCTAACTTTAATTTTCTACCACTTATCGATCTAGTTCGCAACACAAGTAAATTCAATTTAAATATTTTGCTTCAAGACGGCAAATGAAAGCATGTCAACAACTTGAAAACTTGGTAACAATTCCAATCAATTGACCCAATTGATTTGTCACCAATCACTTCCATTCTATTCAGCATCCATCAATTCATTAGCATGGTGGGGCGCTAATTTACAGCAATTTAAAGAGACGAGACTTTCAGTAAGCGTTCTTTGAAATTCTGAAATTCATCCTCGTAAAGTAATTCTTCCAACCATTCTATTCCGGTGATTAATCCAAGGAACCATTAAAGAGTGCCGACAAGTTTAAGCGACTGTCGGACTTTTGCAGTGTAAAATCTGGGTGTAATGATAATTATTTACCAACAATTGCATTTAATTATTCAATCATTATCAATACTAACCAGGTCTTACCTAACTAGTACAGCTTCAACTTGACTTCTCCAGTCATGGTCGCTTTGCCATTAATGGATTGGTATAATATATGGACAATGATATTTTTAGAGAAGGACAAAGTACAGCAACGGTTTGAACAGTTTAATGAATTTCATTCCATAGCCAAGCAGGCTTTAGGGGGAAATTAAGCGTTTTTCGAATTACATGTGAGCATTGCTGATAAATCCAATAAAAGGAAATATGTAACCGACGAAAAGTTCCCACAATAGTTTGATTTTTTCCTCTCGGCGAGGCCAATTCATGGTTCGTTCACAATCATGCCGGTATATGGAAGTATGTTAACTTTAAAGCGTTTGATGATCATCAATATTTTTTTCATCCCCAACCATTAGTTACGTAAGCTGAAATTTCGTTTGGAGGCTAGGTTTGAGTACCGAAGAAAAAAATGTTAGCACGAATTCTCATGAGCGAAGAACGAAGCATCTTTATCTTCGCAAACAGCTGTCAACTACAAATGGAATGAATAAAATACTGAAGCGTTTTATCCGCAATTATTCATCCATTAGATTAGATCGTTTTACGGTTCTCACCAGGGACACAAAGTATCCAGCATCACGACCAATCAGCATGCTAAACAGAAAGTCAGCATGGTAGGTACAAGAAGTTTGTATAGTTTTGTACACAGTAGACATGCATGCAAGTATCTAAACAAGATATATCTGCGCGTTCCAAAGTTCAATGTAGATGGAAGATAGTATCTTGCTAAGCGAATGGGCACAGGTACTTCCAATTAAAATGACGAAAAATAGATATCTATTGGTGGAAATCAGCTGCATGCAAATTTGTGAGATATGTTTTCTCTTTTGAAATATGAAAGCAAAAGATTACGTGAGTACTTTACAGATTTATGTAAAGCCAAGATTTTATTACATCTCGATATCGATATAAAGTATTGTACACTGGGGTTTTTATTTCTTCTTTTTTTTGCCAGAAATTACCTGAATGTTTCTATACAAGCTGCTTTTTATCAAGTGTATTCATAAGTACAACAAAGCTTCATGGTAATAATAGTTGATGACGCAAGCGACAAACAAAGGCCGCAAGAGGAAGACCTGTGAGAATCGAAAGTGTAAAAAGATGATTTTGTGAAGGTCATGGTTTCGGTTTTCGATAAGGCAACGGTTTTTTACTGAAAAGCGTGAGTGGAATGTGAAATGGCTGTAACTATGATGGAGCAGGTTTTCGTTAACCTAACAGTAAGTGCCAAGCTTGAAGACTTAGCGACCAGCAAACATTTTAAGGTAGACTTTCGTTTGAATGGTTATTTAAAAGCTTTTGATTACCCGGAAAAGAATTACAATCTGCTTAAATGCGTGCTGGAGGTTGAAGTCTTAGATTTTATATTACAAACAAGTATGTAAGCTTAAAAAATGATTTAAGTAAAAGATTGGGTATAATAGATGTAAAGGAACATTTGGAATACCAAATCAGCATTTTGAAATGGGTTCCTGAAAAAAATTTATTCACTATTGCTTTATAAAGTCTGATTGGAGTTAGATGAACTGCAATTCATGGTGACCAATATTTTGGTGATAGGATATTTTTTAAGCTGATAAACCAAGCTAGGGCGAGTATGCTGACTGGGGCAGCCCGACTAAAATACACAACGGAACTAGAAAAGCTTGAATCAATCTTAGAAACCTGCATTTATTGACCACAGTTAAATTTTGTCGTTGTCGCACTGTAGGTCTTCGCGGTCTTGGTATCGCATATGGAACGATTTCAAATATCTCCCTCCATTGACCACATCCTTAAATTTTTTTCGTCAAATATATCTTGTTAATACCCGGGTCAAAATGTCAATCCTATTTTAATCAATTTGGTACCCAAACGGAGCTTGTAGAGTCTGAAAATATCACGAATTGCACAAAATAAAATCCCTATCAGTTTTAAAATTGAAAGAAACATATTTGTAAAGACGCAATCAATAAACTTGATTTCAAACCATTTTCAAGCTTCAACTTACTCAACTACAACTCATTTACAAAGACTTTTCACAGCATCCACAACATCTACCGAAACTGTGAGCATTCCCAGGGATGAAGAATATATCCTGGCAACGTTACCAATAGCAGCAGAAGTAAAGGCAGCCATATGTGGTCTCAAAAGAACAAAGCTCCTGGAATTGACGGAATACCGACAGAACTGCTGCTAGCCGGAGGAACAGCCCTAAACAACCTCTTTCACCGGTTGGTATGTAGGAAGGATATAGACAAAGGAGCAGCTAAAAGATGACTGGTGGAAAAGCATTATATGACCCTTGCATAAAAAGAGAGACAGGTTACGCTGCAAAAATCACAGAGGAATTGCTCTATTGAGCACATCACATAAAGTGCTGTCTAAAGTCACTGAACAAAGAATGACGCTCTATTATGAAAATATCATTAGAGAGTACCAACGTGGTTTCACAATTGGACGGTTTACGATTGAACTGATATTTTAAGTAAAACTGGTGCTGGGAATATAATATCCATGTGCACCAACTCTTTATAGACATAAGCAAGCAGACGACAGTGTTGACAGAAATGGTGTTAAATTATTTAACATCAAATTATTGACTCACCCATTTCATCAATAATTTACCAATCATGCAATCTTAGCTTACAATTATTCGCTTACTTATTCATCGATCATTCAACTTTAGAGATTATTGACATGACTTGTACTCAATGTTCACCTTGCATATTGTTTTGATTTTTACGCTTAAGCAATTTTACATGACGCTTAATGGCAAAAGCCTATATTCAATAATTCACGTGCAGCATTTAGCGACATGTAAAATGCTAGCAATCAATAAATGAAATGTATTTTAGATGTAAGCATATTTTGTTAATTATAAAAACCCATAGGAAGAATAAAAAGGGCCCAGTTCAATAAGGACCACAAAAGTGTTTGTATTCCGTATATATCTACATTCCTTATCCCATTCCTAAAAGGACTAAAGACTTTACAAAAATTATCTTTAGCTAACCTCTTAACTTGATCTGATGTGGATGATCTTTAGATACTTTCCATTGTCTTCTGGATTGCTAGATAAAGGTACTAGCGGTCTCGAATTCAGACAAGCTTCGATTTGCCACTATGTTGTTATGAATTCCTCGAATGTTGGAACAATTTTTGACTCGTTGAATATACGTTTAATATGACCCTTTGCCGCCTTTACTCCTGCCTCCCATTAGCCCCCGAAGTGTGGTGTGGCCATTGGTATAAACTTCCAACTTATGCCTTCTTTGACAGATATTCGCGCGACCTCCTTCGTTGATTTTTGAATGGATTCTTCCATCTCTTGTTCGATGTTATTACTCGCTCCTGTGAAATTCGTGCCATGGTCACTAAACATTTCACGACATAGCCCACGTCTACTGATAAAGCGTTTAAACGCAGCAAAAAATGCTTCAGTGGACATGTCGCTCACAAGCTCCAAATATATAGCCTTTGTTACCATGCAGATAAACAGGCATATATATCATTTTGTTGTGGATGTGCGTCTTCCTTTTGATGTTCCGGTTTTGAATGGTCCTGCATAATCAACACCACAATTTAGAAACGGATGCGTCGGTCTTATTCTCACTGCCGGAAGGTTGCCCATGAGCTGTTTGGTTTGATTATTTGCATATCGACAGCAAGTGAGGCATCGATGGATTTCATGGCGAATGACTTTTTGATCGTTGACGATCCAGTAGCGCATTCGAAGATAGTTTTTCACAACAGTAATGGTTCCGTGCATAGTATAAGAGATTGCATCCCGTATGATTAAGGACGTGATATGATGTCGCTGTGGTAATAATATAGGATGCTTATATTCCTCTGAAATATTGGCATGCTGTAATCGGCCACCTACACAAAGTATTCCCTGTGAATCAATGAAAGGGCTTAGGCTTCTCAGTTTCTTTTGTATTGGTTTATTGGCTTTAATCTGCGTAATTTCTGCAGCGATTCGATCTGCTGTACCATATGGATTATTTTCAAACGAGAATCTTCATATTCGTTTGGACTTATCAAGGCGCTGCGCCTATTGGATTTGGTTCTGCAATTATATGCAAAGCGAGTAATCAGCGCAGTGATAGTGACCAATTTGGGGAAGTTGGAGTATCGCTCTAAGAGGTCGACGTGCTTCGTGATACCACCGAAACAGACTATCTCCTGAAGTTTTTCGCCTTTCGACAGCCAATCCGGGCCAGTCGACCATAAACTGTGCTCCTTAAGTTCGAGGGGGCTTATTCCTCTTGAAGCACAGTCAGCAGGATTCTCTTTAGATTTTATATAATTCCAAGACCAAGTTTGTTGGCTTGAATTGTGGATTTTAGAGACCCTGTTTCCAACATATTTTTCAAAAGCTGATGGATTTTTTTGTAGCCAAGCTAAAACTATAGTTGAATCGGACCACGCAAAGATTGGAACATTGTCAATTTTGATGGCCGTTGATGTTTGTATCAGTAGTTCCGCTAGCAACAATGCTCTATTGAGTTATAATCTTGGAAGGGTTAATTTTGCTTTTAGGGGTGTCACCTTCATCTTCGCACAAAGAAGTGTCGAAGTGATTTTTCCGGAAGCGTCTGTTACTTTGCAATAAACTGCTGTGGCGTAGGCGGCTTCCGAAGCATCGCAAAATTCATGTAATTGTGCTGAATGCTGACTTCCATAGTGAATCCAGCGTGGAATCCTGATAGATTCTATAAGTGGTAATTGCCTTTCTAACCGCTCCCATTCAGCTATAATTTCATCGGATGGATTTTCATCCCAATCGACTCCAGACTGCCAGACCTTCTGCATTAAAATCTTTGCTCTAACCGTTACTCGTGCCAGCCATTGAAGTGGATCGTACAGTGTCGCTATCTTAAGTATCTAAAGATCATCCACACCAGATGAAGTTTAGACGTTAGCTAGACTTAATTGCTGTAAAGTCTTTTGCCCTTTTAGGAATGGGATAAGTAATGTAGATATATATGGAATACAAACAATTTTGTGGTCCTTGTTCAACTGGGCCCTTTTTATTCTTCCTATGGGTTTTTATAATTAACAAAATATGCTTACATCTAAAATACATTTCATTTATTGATTGCTAGCATTTTACATGTCGCTTAATGCTGCACGTGAATTATTGAATATAGGCTATTGCCATTAAGCGTCATGTAAAATTGCTTAAGCGTAAAAATCAAAACCATATGCAAGGTGAACAGCGTTTAATTCCCATCCAAAGCTCAATTTATTGGTGACTCGGTCATTGCAACAACCTCAATCAAGGAAACTACCTAAATTTTTAGCGGTTGCTTTTAACGAGGAGTACTGTAATTTAAGAGCTTCGTAGGAAATATTTTTATTCTCTCTTAATCACTATTTAATCAGCTTATTATTATTATTATTTTTTTTTTTGCTTTAGCACTACAGCCCCTTTCGGCCCTTCGCTTAGAGGTAGTTAGAGTATCAAATTATCTTGATCGAATGTGTAGGTAACTCGGGAAGTTGATATGGTTAGTACCACGCTTTGGCCGTGTGTCTGTCTACCAAGCTGCGATACGTTCTGACTTTAAACCAGCACGTATCATAACTGTCGGAAGAATCACTCAAACTAAATCTCGTTGTCGCCAACGGGACTCAAACCAGGAGCCTGCGGATTATGGGTTGAGTGTTCTAACAACTATACCACGCTGACTACTACGGAAATTTTAACGGATAAATTTTCAGTTACTTCATAGTCTTGAGCTAATTCATAAAATTATTTTTATTTTTTTTGCAGACTTCAAGAACAATTTTTTTACATCACAGTAGCAAAAAAGCTCACAATAATTCAGTTTCGTTTTTTAGTGAATTAACAGAATTGTTTGTAATTGTTCTATGAAAATTAAGATATACAAATACGAATCTAGTATACCTTACAAGAGAAGGCCATTTTAGGGGATTTTTATAATAATTTCTCAAAACAAGTTTTCTCGCAAACCACATAAGCTAGAAGCACGAAATTATGTAAGTGATGGCCTCTTCAAGGTTTCAATACAAAAAAACTTATAAAGCTCTTAATGGAGGTCTCTCCATAAATGGTAGTGACTACTTTACTACTACGACCTACTTTACTTTATTCCGTATTCTTTTCATTCTTCCAGTCAATCACAAAAACTAAATTCCATTTCGCGCTCCCGAAGTTCACCGACGCGGTACCGAAAAATATAACACGTTAAGTCAAACCCGAAGAACGCTACTATAAGAAATAGGCAAGGCAAACAAAGGTACCGCGTACTGCACAGGACGCAAAACCGGCCATCCGCGGATTTCTTAAAACCCCACCCTTGCAATGGCGTATCTACCATGCACCCTTCCTCCTGCTGAAAAAAAGAAGGGCCGCTGGAAAGGAAAGTCGTGTGTTCTTTAACGATCCATATTATTATATGTTTTTTTCTTTCCCTTTTTCTTTCTTTTTGATTTGACAATAATTCTTATGTTATTTTTAAATGTTTTATGAATATACAAATGTTTACTTCAATTCAATATTTCGGAACTGTGAATTTTGTCTCAATTTTTCTAATTTCGCACACATTTATCTTAAAGAATTGAATTTATTACTACTTCTTACTTCTCTAAAAAAGAAATAACTAAAATTACAACAAAAAAAATTGGATGGGAGGGAAATTGCATGATACGAAAACGAAAAACTAAACATCGCATGAAAAGAAGAAAGATAACAAAGATAAACTCGAATAAATTGCTTGTATACTTTGAATACTTTATAAATGCTAGGTTTTTTCTCAACTCCAATTGATTTTTTTTTCTTCATTTTCATTTTCCACCGCAACTTCAAATTTCCTTGTTTCTTATTTTTTGTAAATTACAATTAAAAATTGACTAACTCAAGCAATTAGTTTAGTTTCTTTTTTTATTGTTTTCTTCTTTACCTTTTGAGTAATTTTATTTAATATATATATATATATATATATATATATATATATATATATATATATATATATATATATATATATATATATATATATATATATACTATTATTTTATAAGTAATAAAACAAAAAACTGGAAACTAACAAAAATGAAATAAACGTCGATTCTTTTCTTTTAAAGTATTAGTTTATGTTAATTTGTTTTTATCTCTAAAAATGTCTATATTAGAGTAGTTGTAAAATCATATAGCATAAATTTCTTAACTGTCAACGCGTTGTTTATATTTCTATCTTTTTCACTTCTGCTTTTCACTGTCTAGAAATGGATGTATATATGTAGTCTTGTGGCAGTTATGTTAAGTTCAAGGATGAAATCGGGAAGGAAAATTTGTTTTGCATCATGTTTTCTTCGTTTCGATGGTAAACATTCGATTTTTCTTGCTTTATGACCTGCCGTGTGGACTGTCCCTACATTTAGTGCTGGGCCTTACAGAGCGTATATTCCCGACTTGATTGACCTTCTTTAGCGATGATGTGAAATATTTGCATGCACTTTATTTGGGTTCGGGGTCCATTCAGAGCAAATTAAGGTCGACTATGGAAAACTTTCAGATTCCGATTAAAATGAAGCGACAAACTTCATCAACAACCTACAAAAAGCTTCTTGTTGTAAACATATTTCAACCATTGACGTCTAAGTTCTAATCGAAACGTAATGAAGGTGATCGGCACCAGGAAAGGATCTTCTGGTTGGCAGTCCAGCTTACAAAACTTGGAATAGTTGACAGTTTTTCACATTTGGTTCGCTGATGCTGCTACCGGATGATAAAATGATTTGCCTGATGACATTGCCCTCTTAGCGAATTATATTGGCGTTGTAGAAGGATGTTAAGGTAATCCTTGTTGCGATTTGTGAATTTTAACTTTGCAACGAAACTGACCGGGCTGCATATATCACGGATTCGGACAATTTTATTCGAAGGTTAGATGTGGCTAACCTCTTGTGTCAGACACCTGAGCCGTCCTGCCGTCTGGCCCGTTTGACATTCCCCGACTAAACTGACGTAGGATGGGAACGTCATCCAAAGCTGACGTTAGCTCGAAAGCCATATGGTAACGATGGGCATGTGTGTTAGTCGGCAGTGGCGTAGGGTCGATTCATTACAACTTCTTTGAAAAATTTGGGAAATTCAGGGTTTTTTTTAAATCCATACGAGGATTTTATTAATTTCGCTATTTGTGGATATGTCGTAGGTTTTATTTCTCACTTTTTTTTTAATTCTAGAGTTCCATCTTATTTTCGTCACAGTTCGCTCAGTTTTAATGTTATAATCGCCATTTGGTCTCATTCGAAAGGTCTGTTTAAGTATTTTGAAAAGTTTTCTGCAAAAATTTTCCGAAAAAAATGTATCAGTTTCCCGCTATTTAGCCTCGAATGCTTGGATTCGATTATTCACAAAAAAAAGTCCCTTTAACTTCAAAACCTATAAATCGCTTTGGGTTCAACTTACCATGTTCGTTCATCCAAAAACCAATCTCTTCGTTGTTTATTAGCTTCAATTTCAGCGTGAACTATATTTTCCAAGAAACGCATACCATTTCAAACTAAGCATTTTTTCGTGAAAAATCAACATTCCCAACCATGAATAACTCAAAAACTATTGACTCATTAAAAAAAAACTTTATGGAATAAAAAGTGCTTAAAGTTTGTCCCTCTATCGATTCCTGGGCCTACTTTTGACAAAAAATATCCACTCCCAGGGTAAAAGCAAAAGTCGGCACTATGTCACCTTTGCTAATGAAGGCACCCACTAACTACTCACCAATTTTCATGCAAATTGATGAAGGTTCAAAGAATTTTTTTTTTAATTACCTCCATTCCCTATCACTCTCTCCATCACTCTTTCTTCGTCGCACAACGCTCGTGCGATCTGCATTCACATTACGTCGCTTGGTCCTTTGTGCCACCCAGACAATGTTTAACACATCGGTATAAGGGGGCACACAATATAATGTGAACTAGTCCTTTTCATGAACATCTAGCCCAAAAAAAATCATGATCAGCTCTCAGAGTTAAAAAAAATTCAATATAATACGACGCATTCAAAAAAAACTCTAAATAACTGTCACTTCAGTATCTCGCCGATAGGGTTAAAAAAGAACGCCCTAAGATACTGGGCTCATAAAAGCAGAATTACAGGTCCACGCTTCAATCAGTGCTCATTAAATGCTCCCTTAGTCTTTTCTTAAATACCAAAAGTGAGTTTGCTTCCTTAACAATTTCTGGTAGATTGTTATATATACGCAGAGCATCATTCGTTGCATCGTTCTTTAGTCGATCCGTTCTGGCAAAAGGTATTACGAATTGATTTGCATTCTTCGGAAATCCTTTATTGGCTGGATTATTAGATGTGCTGTGTAACCCTCGTAACATATGCACATGTTGAGAGGTTTTTCTTCCCTGCTGGCTTACTTGATTTCATGATTTGACTTTGTTAATGCACATTCAATAAAAAAATTAGTTAAACTTTCCATTCATTCACTAGCGCACTTTTTATATGAATACACTGACTTACGTGGTGCCAAAAAGATTTGATTTGTCTCTGCATAACATACCTGAAAATAGAAATTAAATTTATATTAATGAAATACTTCAAGATAACATGCATGCAAATATAAGCAAATTGAGCACGTAGGAAGTAGTCCACACAACAAACTGTACTAACACCCTTATCGCTGGCAAATATGCGCCACACATATGAATACGTATCATTTGCGTCTGTGTTTGCAAAATGATAAACTGTTCCTTTAAAATTTATGCCCGTAATTAATCTTCGTCTTCATGAATGAAATTTAGTATCTCTGAAAATGCTTCATATTGTTACGCCAAATTGAAATAAATTCAGATTTCCATCATTTACCGCCCGCCCCGCACACTGGTTCAAATATTCTAAACGGGGGAATATGTTTGTTTGCTAAATACTTGGAGAGGAATTGTAGAAGATTAACAACAGGAACGATGTCATTACCAAACGTGATATTCCGTTGAAAAGCACTTTGTCGTTCCAAATTCGCAAATATTGTTCAGAATTCGAAAACTACAATGTATTTGCGTGAGTGTAGAGCAGAAAGTGTTTCTTTTGTCTATACTTGGTCTCGTAGTAATGATGACGTAGATAAATTTGTACTTCGTTTGGCAATTTATAAGCTTTCCTGGGACGAATTCGAAATTAAATGGAAAATCACCTGCGTGTATCGGTTGAAGATGTGGGCGGTAAAAGTCGGTGGAGCGGCTACGGAAGTCAATCCAAATAAAGAACAATTCAAACTGAACTAACTGCATTTCTTTACTGTAAACAATCATTTGACGAATATGGAAAAACCACCAGCACGGTATGGAATAATTAGCGGTATTTGCGATATTGATAGTCATCGGTAAATGGGAAATTCATGTGACTTAGCATCATATGTACATACGAGTATGTATTTCGGCAAATTAAAGAACTGTTTTCAGCATCAATTTGTGATCATTCTGATGCAATATATAAAATACATACATATATTATTGGAAGCAAATATATCTTGGTGAAAATGTGTACATTAGTTAGCTCTTAAGCTGTCGAATTAGTTTTCAACACGAAACAATAAATTAATTTTAGCATGTCAATAACATACGGGCGAGGATTTAAAAGCTGTCATATGCACGTCCACGAGCAAGCCAGGAAGAAAAATCACTTTAAACATACAAAGACGAAGGTGGTAATCGCCTAAACGGTGATTCAAAGTTATTGACTGTATCCAGATTCCCTTGTCTGTGCTAGCTAATGGAACGTTGGAATAACCCTAGGCATAAAACATAGCTCTGATGCAAAAACCTGGTGTTAGGAACTTCTGGATGATAAATGCAAGATAGAAATTGAAAGGGAGAGGATTGAACTTTACTTAACTTAACCTTGCATTTGTGACTGCAGCGGAACTACTTAAACATGAATAAAAAGCTTCCTTTTAATTTTGTGTGTTTTATTTTTCTCGAAATCGATTTTCGACCGTAATCGTTCGGTCTTCTTCAGCGTTTAATTTATTTTGACTTGCATTTCTGCTTATATACTAACTGTATTTAAGGAAATTTACTTTAGATCATTTTCAGGTAATAAGAGATAATTAAAGAAATTGGCTTAAGCTAATAAAAGGTAGGAAAGGTAATTTACAAAAGGGTAGTTAGTAGTTAGAGCACTAAGCCTGGAAGCCAAAGGTCTCTGGTTCAAGTTTCGTTGGCGTCAACGAGATTCAGTTCGAGTGGTTCTTCGGACGGACTATAAGCCTGTTCAGTTATGATACGTGCTGGTTTAAAATCAGAACGTATCGCAGCTGGATGGACGGACATACGGCCAAGGCGTGATAATGATCATATCACTTTGTGGAGTGCCGATACATTAGATCATGACAATGAGATACTCTCAACTATCTCTAAGCGAAGGCCCGAAAGGGGCTGTACTGCTAAGGAAAAACAAGTCACAAAAATATTGTTTTAACAAAATTCAGAACCCCTCTAAGCTGTCACCTTCGGGACCGGGGCCATGGTTGGAACGAAAAAAAGGTGGGATTATCCATAAAAAATCTAATATATATTGCAAAAAATATAAGAAGGCATCTAGTGCAACGAAATAAACAATTTAAGAACTAAAAGACGTCTACGGTAATATAAAAAGATGTTTTTTACACAGAGTTAAACAACATATTAACTACAAATTATCTACATATACAACAATAAGTATTGTCTATGTCTACATACAATTCTTCTTCTTCTTAGCACTACAGCCCCTCTCGGGCCTTCACTTCCTGCAAATGGCGCCTCAAACTGCCTCGGTCCACTGACCGCGTCCTCCAATTTCCGAAATCCGAGCAACGATGAACTGTCTTCGTCGACCGAGTCAGACCAGGGTTTCCTCGGTTTCCGCACTGGTCTCCGGCCTTCAGTTCTCCCAACGGATACCTTTTTGGGTATCCGTTACTCGTCCACACGATTCATCTGTCCGGCCCATTGCAGCTTCCACAGTCAGACAATCGTTGAGACCTCCGGCTCGTCAAAAGTTTCATACAGCTCATGGTTGTAATTATTATGTATATAAAAAGAAATTTTTAAAGAAATAAACTATAAACACTGTACATATGTATGCACATACATGTAAACTAAGGAATGATTATACTGGATGCATTGTTTTTAAAGTAATAACCAAAACAAATTACTTGGGAAAAAAGTCAGTGATACATATTTGTGTAGCAGATGCTACTCTAGATTGAGCTGGAGGGTCCTTCTATTTTTTTATCTATTGGAGTCAAAGTTGAATTCTGCCCCATGTATTGAAGGGCGATATCAAAATCGTTTTTTGCGTCGTTGTGTGAAATTCGGGTGGGGGTGCGTCTTCGCCGTCCGAGTCCTCGTTCACAGTTTCCTGGCTAATAGCGGCAACAATCTGGTCGTCATTGAGCCCTTCCAAAGTGTCACAGTCTTTGTCACATTCGTGGATCCACTCTTCAACTTCATTGGCAGGAAAGTTCGGCTCCAGAGTTTGTAGGTCTTTAACGATTTCCAGTGCGTCGTTGTTTTGCCACATTGTGTCAGGTTTCAGTTCATCCCATGCTGCAGCGATTATGTAGATAGCATCTTTGATGTTCAGGGATTTCATTGCCTCAAATAAGTTATGACCTTCTTCAGATTTTTCTAAGATTGGGCTGATGTACTTTCTGCGATATCAGCTTTTTAACCATTCGATAACGCCCTGATCCATTGGTTGGATGAGTGAGGTCATATTCGGAGCTGTTATGTCCCAGGATTTAAAAAGGTTGCACTCCATCCAAGCATATTTTTGATTGCAGTTATAAACCGGCAAGGAAGATAAGTTTATATTTTTAAATGCATTTGGCTTCTTAAATTTGCCAATGACGAACAAGGGGAGCTTGTAGGTACCATCTGCGTTACTATGAGGAGTGACTTTTATTCTATCTTTTATAAGTTTCGTTCCTCCCACGGATTCATTTGAAGCTGCGAGTGTTTTTGATGGCAACATTTTGAAGTTTAGCCCTGTCTCGTCGATGTTAAACACTTGGCAGGGTAACAGTTCATTTTCTTATAAATTTTTTTAGAAACTTCTGAGAAGACTCCTTATATAGTTTTTTACTAGAAATAGAAACAAATCGGACAATACGACGGGTGTTCCAACGATCAATCCAGCCTTCACTGGCAGCAACTTCACTTTTGGCTTCCAGTTTTTTGTGCAAAACTATCGCTTTTTCTTTGAGAATTGCCCCGGATTTTGGAGTTCATTTCCTTCTTTCTTGATAAAACCACATCCACAATGCGATATCAAGCAGTTCAAGCTTAGGCTTTTTCAGAGTGTTTTTACCATCAATCGTTGTAACTGTATTGGATTCAATGTCTTTCCAATTCTTTCTCCAATCCTTAATTGTCGTAACACCTACATTCAGTTCCTTTGCAATTTTTTTGAGCGATTGTTCTTTGTACAGTCTTTGCAGCACTGCTAATTTTTCATTTAGTGTAAGAATTACGTGTTTACGTTTGAAACTAGACATGTTGAAAAACAGACAACTGTGCACACAATGAATCTAATACAACACGGAATAAAGCAAACAATGACATTTTTTAATCCCAACACAGGATAACACTGCACAATAAAAATATACACAGTGAAAGACACCCCACGAGATATGATGCAGTACTGAAGCGGAAGCGAGCATGCGATAACAAACCGAAAACAATGGCCCGAAAGGGGTCCAGTCAGTGTCAAGTCGGCACAGGCTCGTGAGCCTGAGCATGGTCGGACTAATCGGAGTGACGGACCATTCAAGGTCGAATTAAAAGGGGGTCTACTGTATTATTTTTTAATTAATTCGAATAGCCATGACCTGCAGTATCCGTCCTCCTGATTCATCAACTTTTTCCTTTCCCCGGTAATTACCAGGCTTTCCATCACATTCAATTCACGTATGTCTCTAGCTTCCAAGATGAACGTTGCGTGCTCCATTGTTATCTCGTGTCCCTTCGTGATAATATGTTCCGCTACGGCCGACTTGAAATTCGAAGTTCTTTCCTTCTTCCT
Source organism: Odontomyia ornata (assembly GCA_963969285.1). Classification (NCBI taxonomy): domain Eukaryota; kingdom Metazoa; phylum Arthropoda; class Insecta; order Diptera; family Stratiomyidae; genus Odontomyia; species Odontomyia ornata. Next base: position 271,707,543 of record OZ017739.1, on the reverse strand, counting down.
TGCTGCTGCTGCTTCGCCTAGATGCTTTTTGATTCGCGTGCCGATAAGTCTCCTCATTTGACCTATGTACACTTCTTCACAAATGGGGCATTTGATGCGATAGATGCCAGATTTTTCGAGTGGTTCGCGTTTGTCCTTCGTTGATCCGAGAACGTTTTTGAGCTGGTTCTTGCTGCTTGATTCAATTCACCGTACAGAATTGAGCTGATTGATTCGCCTCTTGATCCAATTACTGATATCTTCGTGATAAGTTAAAGCCTTCCAGTACGTTCTTTCGGTATTCGCATTTGATAATGTTGACGCCCCTGCCGCTGTCTAGTTATCTGAATCTTCTGTGCCATTATCCTAATTGTCGATCCCTTGAAGCCCTTTAGTCTAGCTGTTTCAACAATGTACCTCGTCTCTTTTCGTTAGCTTCTGTGCTTAGCGGCAAATCGAGCATCTTGTGGATCATGGCTCTGTACGGAGAAACCTTGATTTGCTGCGAATGATTTGATGTGTTTGGGATTGTTCCTTGTGTGTCGGCGGAAGCGGAACATATTATCATGAAGGGACACGAGATAACAATGAAAGGCGCGACGGTCATCAAGGAAGCTAGGTCATATATTACGTGAATTGGATATGATGAAAAACCTGGCAATTACCTGGGAAAGGAAATAGTTGATGAATCAGGATGACAGAAACTGCAGATCATAGCTATTCGAATATTAAATAATAATATCTTTTCTGAATTTTGTAGAAACAATGTTTTTGTAACTACCTTTCTGTAAATTACCTTTCCTACCTTTTATTACTTAAGCCACTTTCCTTAAACACAGTATATAAGCAGGAATTTAAGTCAAAATAAATGAAACGCTGAAGAAGACCGAGCGATTATGGTCGAAAATCGATTTCGAAAAAAATAAAACACACAAAATTAAAAGGAAGATTTTTATTTTTACTTTCAGTTGGAGTATTTTGTGAAGATAAATTCGATTACAAATACTTAAATATTCAGAAATTGCAATTTTATGTACGTTTTCACTCATATTTTTGAGTGAAATTTAATGGATAAGATTTAAGCCACGCAAATACCGTAAATTAAAAGTAGCTGTTTTCTTAATTTCTAATTGAATGTCTTTCTAAAAGAAAAAAAAATTAAAAAAATATATAGTTCATAATGTAATAACTGACAATAAACGAGCAATAATGAGTTTGCAGAAGGAGAATGTGTGATCGACAGAATGAAAAAGTTTTACTTGATTCATGAGATCAAAAGCAAAGGCAACAGTATGAACAAACGAAACCAGGCTAAGTAAGGTAGATCTACGTTTAACAAAAACGTACCGTTTTGTGTCTAAAAAGAGGGGAGTTCTTGTCGATAATTCTTTCGTGAGCTTGAAGTAGGGAATAAGGGTATAGGATGAAATTCGAAATGTACACGTTTTACTAACTGATTTATGGCTAAGAAACATATCTGACACTTTCCAAAGAGCAAGACTGCAGTTAATCAAGATAACCACATTATGAACATAGTGTGTTGTAACCTCGTCTGCATTTCGTTCGGTGCATGAAACGTGAGTATGGTATCAGGAATTTCATTTCGAAATTAGAATTACTAAGTTCCTATTGAAATTTCTTTTGCACATATTCTCAGTTCCCCGTACAAAATCAGCGCTGAGGAGGGTCGGTAAAATGATACAATTGAATCGGTGAGTGGGAAAACAGTAGGACTCCAAAAAAGAGTTTTAACCTGAGTTAGGTCAAATTATCCTGGTAGGTAGACTTTTCAGATGAGTTGAACAAAATTAAAAAATAACGCCTTTTATACGCTTTTCTTAGGCGCCCTGTTATTGCATTGAGGGGAAAAATGGTATAACTCCTGGAGCTGTATCGTTTTTCTACTAAGTGTGTTGCTCTTCAATGTGCTTGTCATATTTATCGTTCAGTTCGTTTAACAAGTCGCAAAAAGCACCGGCATTTAATCCCAAGTGACTACAAAACATAACCATAAAATATCGACATCATGTCAAGTTATCGGTGTTCAGATGGTAGTGAATGCAGTGAAAATAAAGAAAATACATGAAGACGTAAAAGGCGTCCTTTAACCTGGATGAAAACTGTTAGAAAGCTAGCTCGTCTGCATGGAGAGTAATTTGTCACTGATAAGGAAAAACTGGTAGACAAAAATTTACCGGGTCAGATGGCACGTGAGATTATTTTTCATAAATATAATAAAACAAAAGCTTTTGTACAGTTGCAAGAAAAAGTACATGTCTATTATGTGTCAAGCTGATAAGGAATATATTTTGGCTAATTGTTGTGAACGAAATTCTAAAGACGAATTTGCTTGGCCTAATGGAGTTTAAAGAAATACTCAGAAGTCATCCAAAAGGAGCAATTAAACAAAAGAATAAGACGACGTCTCTTCAGTATTTCGCCGATAGGGTCAAAAACGCCCTAAGATACTGAGCTCATACAAGCAGAACTGCAGGTCCACGCTTCGATCAGTGCTCATTAAATGCTCCCTTGGACTTTTCTTAAATAGCAAAAGTGAGTTTGCTTTCTAAACCATTTCTGGTAGATTGTTATATATACGCAGAGCATCATTCGTGGCATCGTTCTTTAGATGATCCGTTCTGGCAAAAGGTATTACGAATTGATCTGCATTCCTCGCATTATATGGGTTGATTTGTGATACCTTAATTATTGATGTTCGTTCCTATCCATCCGTTTCTAAATTTTTGTGGATAAACTTAGCTTTCTCTATTATAATGATTTGACTAAAGGTTAATGATTTCGCTAATTGGTAAACCAAACTAGTTTGAGTAAGCATTGGCAGTTTCAGAATGTTTTTATACGCTTTGGTCAGCAGTCTGGATGTAATATTTAAATGTTGCTGCTGCTAAGTACTCCAAAATGTAATTTCATCAGGACAAACGCATTTAGAACAAATTTATTGATGTGCATTGGAAAAAAACTCATGTCTTCTTGACAAGCCTATTATTGGGGCTAATTGCCTCCTTAAGCAATTTATGTGTGGCAACCAGCTCATACGATGGTCTATGAAAAGACCAAGATATTTCATTTCTAGCACTCTGCAATTTTTCGCCGTTAATATTTAGTTCAACATCTATGCTTTCTTTGCTTTTTTGCTTAAAAACAATATCTTGTGTCCTTGTAGGGTTCAGTACTAGTTTGTTTTCGATTAACCACTGATGGAATTTTCCTAGATCATCGTTGATAGTGTTCTCAATAGCAGTTTTGTCTCGTCCTGAATAAAGTAGAACTGTGTCATCAGCATATAATGTGTGATATCCCGTCAGCCCACATGTATTTAGATTATTTGTGTATAGCAGGAACAACGTTGGGCCAAGTATAGAGCCTTGAAGACCTCCTGCTTTCGAAGGTGCTCGATCGCTCAGGACATTGTTGATTAAAGTTCTCTGCGATCTTCCCTCCAAGTAATTCTTAAACAACTGCTTAAGACTACCCGGAATACCATACGATTCAAGTTTACGAAGCAAGAGGTCATGATCAACTGTATCAAATGCTTTTTTCAAATCGACAAAAAATTACGATGACATAATCACCTCTGTCAAGTCCTAAATTGATGAAAACGTGTGACAGAATGTAGGGTATCCAAAGTACTCTTGTTTTTTTTGAAGACCAAACTGATGTTGGCTTACGATAGAGTTTTCAACTAAGAATGATATCAATCGATTGTTTAGTATTTTTTCAAATATCTTACTAAATCCCGTCAGCAGCGCAATCGGGCGATAGTTATTCGGGTCGGGATGATCACCACCCTTAAATATAGGAACTATTTTTGCAAGTTTTTCTTCTTCCGGAAATGACCCATTCCTAATATGCACCTTTATAAAATTTGCCATAAGCTCTGCTATGTCCTCCTTTATTATACCAATCTCATTCATCGTGATGCTATCGATGCCTGGCGCCGTATTATTTTTCTATCCATTGATTACATTTAAGACTTCCATTTTATTTGTTTGATGAATGTGAAGGATGGAATTTATTGAGATATTTGTAGTATTTAAGTTGCTTGCTGAACAGGTAACGATTTCTTTTGTGATTCTTCCACCATTTGTTGAAAAAAAGTTATTTAATGAATTCGCCGCGTCACGTGGACACGATATATTAGAGGGCCCATCAGGATTCAGTTGAAAGTTTGGTGATATACCCTGGGTTGAAGAGTTATCCTTTACCTCATTTATCATTTTCCATATTTCACGGGAGTTGTCAGCCGCTGTTTCCATTCTTCTTGAGAAATATCAGAATTTAGCCTCTTTCACCAGTCGTTTCGATTCTTTTTTCGCTTGCATATATACAAACTTGAAAGCCTGGTTCCCATTGTCTTCCTGTAGTCCATGTATGCTTTCTCTTTTTAATACTTGCATCAATTAATTTTTTCGTTATCCAACTCTGTTGTCGACACTTGACTTTTTTCTCAACCATAGAGTTTTGCTTAGCAGATATGATGATATTTTTGAGTTCAATAATACTATTTGGTTTCCGCTTTTTCAGTAATTCTCTCATGTTTTTGACTACATTCAAAATATGCTTCTTTCGGTTATACCTGTCTAGGAACTGTTCTATTACTGACAGTTATGGCTTTATGGATCTGAGATTCACAACTTGAAGAATGATACTGGCCACTTCTACACATATGATAAGGACAAGGATTGTAAGTACCAAATGAAGTGTGTGGGCGATTACATTAAAAAAATGTTACCTGAAGAACCAGAACTCCATATTTTCTGAAATGGTTGCCCGGGGCTAAATCGTAATCATACAATTATAAGATTTCTATTATTTTTTGATCAAAGCAAGTTCTTTCGAAAAATCATTCAATATTTTCCTGTTCGTGGTCACTCCTTACCAAGCGTCAGAGCCTTAAAAACGTCAAAAGAGTACTAAAGAGGCATGACCCAATTTATTTACCAGAGGACTATAAGCACATGATTGTAAGCAGCCATAAATTGAACCCATTTACTGTAACATCAAGTATACAGTCATAACGGTGGACGAAGTATTATTTTTTTGTGGTAGCGAGGTGAATGCCCATTTACGCACAGAGAGTGCGACTCCCATGCTCGCAAGAAGGCGACCGGACTACCCACTAAACATCTGCCCTGTCAACCTGAGAACCCAGCCTGGAACCGTTTGACACATTACTTCGGGCCAGGTCTCGTTTTGGTACGCCGTGAGGCGCCTTTAAGCTGGGGGATCCCTCTTCTAGCGGGAGAAGAGAGGGGAAGAGGAGGTGCAAAACAAGCGGTCCCCTAGCCCCAACACCCCCGGCTGCTGTGAGTCCCTTTTATCTTTTAGGACTGCCCGAACATAGTGTGCTACCTGGTTCCAATTTTTAACCGGTCCGAGCATCATCGCAACTAGATTATCCGACATGAGCTCTCCCGCCTGCCTGTGGAGGGGCCTTCGCAGCCTGTCCCATTTTATGCACGCAAAAAATGTGTGGCAGGCATTATCCTCCTCTCGGGGGCAATACCGACAAATGGAGGACCGTGACTTACTAATCTTGTGCAGGTAAGACTGAAAACACTCATGCACGCTCAAAAGCTTGGTCAGATAGAAGTCAGTCTCACCATGCCTTCGATTTAGCTACGGTCTCACATCCGGGATGAGGCGCGCAGCCCACCTTCCCTTCGTCTAATTCCCCCAAGACTGCTGCCAATCGTTGAGTGAGCGCTGTCTCTCCTCGCGGACAACCATATACGTCGCATTTTCATTTCAGGGCAGATAAATAGAGCGGTGCTCTCTAGCAAGGAGTACAACAGGTATCACACCAGCAATAAATCTCACCGTAGAATCAGAGACTGTCAAATATGAAGATGCAATTCTCAGTGCTCCTCTCCTCTGTACCTGTGCCAAGCGTTTTTAGTTTACCTCCTTACTGAGAGCTTCGCCCCATATTTCTGCTCCGTACAGTAGCACTGACCCTACAGCACTCATCAAGAGGCGTCTTCTTGATGGGTTGGGTCCCCCCTACATTGGCCATAAGCCGACTCAGAGCCGATACTCCCGAAGCAGCTTTCTCAGCCGTTGCCCTGATTCGCTCAGAGAAACTCATCTTCGAGTCGATCAGTAGCCCCAGGTACTTCACTGTTGGCTTTGATTCGATTAGTATGTCTCTAATATTGATCATCCTTACTCTAGGGATTCTCTTTTTTATCAAGATGACCACTTCGGTTTTCTTCAGTGCCAGACTGAGCCCGCGAGCAGTCATCCAGTCTCTCGCTCGGCGCATTAACATACCTTAATTTATTTATATGAACAACAAGCATTAATCAATGATAAATGGTTTTCCAATGAGAGGTGTTATTTTGAATAGCCCGCTATATTGGTAGATGTCACTTTTGAAGCTGTCATTTTTTAACATTTGCCAAATAGAAACTACGTCATTAATAAAAGTGGAACGATACATGCTTCAAGAACGCATTGAAATTATTAAAATTCACTATAAAAATGGAGAAAATTTGGCAGAGACGGTTCGTAAAACTCGAACATTTTTGGGTCGTCGTGAAGCACCTTGTCGGACCGCCATACAGAAATTGATGGAAAAATTCGAGCTGTTGGGACAACTTAGTGATAGGAAGAATGAAACCCGTGCACGTCACTTAAGAACAGCCGAGAATATTGCTGCTGTAGCCGAAAGCGTTGAAGTAAACCCAGGTTTGTCCATTCCTCGTCGTTCTTTGGAATTCCCCAAACGTCATTACACCGTATTTTGCATAAAGATTTGAGTCTTAAGGCTTATAAAGTTTAGTTAACACAAGAACTCAAGCCGGTCGATCGTCAACAAAGTCGTGTCTTTGCTGACTGGGTCCTTGAAATGCATGAAAATTATCCGGAATTCCATGGAAAAACCATCTTGAGTGATGAGGCCCATTTCCACCTCGGTGGTTTCGTCAACAAGCAAAATTGTTGCATCTCGGGCTTGGAAACCCCAAGAGTTGTTGAAAAGCCTCTCTTTCCTCAACGTGTTACTGTTTGGTGCGGTTTATGATCCGGCGGAGTCATTGGACCTTACATTTTCGAAAATGAAGCTGAAGCAACAGTTACGGTGAATGGATTGCGCTATCGAGAAATGATTAATGATTTTTTAAGACCGCACAACGTTTACTTTCAACAAGACGATGCTACGTGCCACACAAGCAACGCAACCATTGATCTTTTACGGGAAAAGTTTCCGGACAGTGTTATCCCTCGAAGAGGTGATCATGATTGGCCACCGAGATCTTGTGATTTAACACCTTGCAACTTCTTCCTTTGGGGCCATGTGAAAGAGAAGGTCTACGCCAACAGCCAAGCCTCGATTCAAGACCTCAAAGATGGAATTCGTGAGGCTATCGAGAACATAGGGCAGCAACTTTGCGATTTGGTTATGGAAAATTTCATGAAAAGGGTATGGTCCTGTAAGCGTGGTCGTGGTGGTAATTTGCCTGATATTATTTTCCACTATTAACGGAATGCCTTCCTCTTTATAATGAAATAAACATCCGATCATTGATATTAAAAAATGGCATTTTTCTTTTAATATCAAAATAACACGTCTTATTGCAAAACCCTGGATGACCTTTTGCCATCTTTCGGTAAGTTGAAAAATTCCGCGATTGAAGAAGCCTTGGTTTTTAGAAGCAAGAACTGGTCCAATTCATTTTTAACAGACTGATCGGAATTGAAAGTTGTGAAGGGAGCGAAACAAATGATAGTCGGATGGTACTAACTCAGGGCTATAGGGTGAATTTGGCATCAGTTCTCAATTGAGCTTCATTAATTTACACGGAGAGGTGTGGGGTCTGGCATTATCATGATGGAGCATCACAGTTTTGAGATTGGCCATTTCAGGTCGGTTTTTTTGTGATTTCTTCGTTCAATTAGATAGTTGACAACAGTTGACATTCGAATCAATAGTTTGGTTTCTTGCAAGCAGCTTAAAATAGACTATACCCTTTTAATCCCATCACACAAAAAACATAATCTTCTTTTGGTGAATATTGGCATTGGATGTCGATCGTGAGACTCATCTTGCTTGGTATATGATCGTTTTCGGACTACATTATCGTAAACAGTCCATTTTTCATCACTTGTCATGAGTTTTTTTAGAAATGGGTAATTTTGTTTACAATTCAGCAATGAATCGCATATGTTAATGCGTTTGGTGAGGTCAATTTCCTTTAATTCTTGAGGAACCCAAACATCCGGTTTATTTATGTAACCAAGCTGCTGTAAGTGCAAGTAGACGGTTGAATTCGATATGCCAAACTTCTTTGCTATCTCTCGAGTTGTCATACGCTGGTTGGTTTCGATTAATGCCTTAATTTTGTAGTCATCAGTAGTGGTTGTACGACCAGTAGATGTGTGTTGCACCTTGCACATTATTATTTCCAGGACGAAAGCGAGCAAACCAACGTTGACACTGGCGTTCAGTAAGGGAGTTTTCACCATTAACTCCACAGAATTTCTTTCGAGCTTGCATTGCATGTTTGCCCTTACGGAAGTAAAACAATATAATATGCCGGTAATACTCTCTTTGACTGTCCATTTTCATGTTTATTTTTAACCAAATTGTTGTTACTGCTGACGGTCAGTTTTTCATTGAAGATGATCTAAAGTCTAATCTTTATAGTAATATAAGCCACGCAATCGCTACTATTGGGTGGTCCAACAATAATGCACGATGTGAATTGCGAGTCACACCTTAACGTCAAGTTTTTCGCCCAACTTAATTTGACAATTCTTTGTTTCAGTGTTTGGTAAATTCAACTATGGAGAGGTATACAATTGAGCAGTGCGTTAAAGTTGTTGAAGCCTTTTACGAAAATGCGCGCTCAAATCAAAATGCATTTCGTGCACTTCGTGATTTTTTTGGTCAGCATAATCGATCAAATGTGTCCACAATCGTGAGAATTGTGCGCAAATTTCAGCAAACTGGGTCTCTAGGAAATGTGAAATCACCTGTGCATGCTCGCCCAATTCATGCTGTGGAAAACATTGCTGTTGTGCGCGATAGTGTGGCAGAAGAGCTGTCAACCTCGATTCGTCGTCGTGCCAAACAATTGAACATCTCACGAACATCTCTGATGCGAATTTTGAATAAAGATTTGAATTTAAACGCCCACAAGGTTCAACTAACTCAAGAGCGGAAGCCTACTGACCATTTCAAGCGTAGGCAATACGCCGAATGGTTGGTTGAACAGACAAAAGGGAATGTTGACTTTACAAAGAAAATCATCTTTAGCGAAGAGGCACGCTGTTACCTCAGTGGGTTCGTCAACAAGCAGAATCGCCGCATTTGGGCCAATGAGAATCTCCGAGTGATTGTTAAAAAGCCGGTGCATCCGCAGAGAGCGACTGTTTGGCTTGTTTGGTTGTTGCTTATGGGCTGGCGGTTTCATCAGGCCGTACTTCTTCGAAAATGAGGACGGCCAAGCAGTTACCGTGAATGGTGTTTGCTATTGCGAGATGATAACGGACTTCTTGTGGCCAGAAATTGAGGTTATGGACCTGGAAGATATGTGGTTCCAACCGGATGGTGCCACTTGCCACAAAGCCAACGAAACAATGGCTCTTTTGCGTGAGAAATTCAATGGCCGTGATATCTCACGTTGTGGCGATGTTAATTGGCCGCCACGATCATGTGATTTGATATTGTTGGACTCCTTTCTCTGGGGATATTTAAAAGAAAAAGTGTACGTCAATAAGCCAAGAAAAATTCCAGAGCAAAAGGATGAGATAATTCAGCACATTAATGACATCGAACCTCAATTATATCTCAGAGTCGTTGAAAATATGGACTATCGGATAGGAGTATGCCACCATAGCCGTGGTATTATAATAAAAAATATTAACATAATTCTCTGAAAACTTTTTGTTTTATTCAAAATTAACATCGTGTGTTTCGGTTGGACCAACCTTTTTGTCAAATATGCAGTTTGTCATCTACGAGGAAAAACAACATGAATTATCGAACAACCCAATGCTAATATGAAAGTAATGCTACCAAAAAGATGAAATTTCTTAACTAAAAAGAGCTGAAAGTTAAAAAGCAATGAATAAATACAACAGTCATAAAGTTGCATTCAAATGAATTAATTCATTGGGATAGCTTTGTTAACTTGAAACAAAGATAAAATCCGGAAGGCAAATCGAAGTAAAATTTTATTAACTTTTTTACAATCTTCCTTTTTCATCATTCACTTCTCTGTTTTCAAATTGTTATATTCTTTATTACTTTAGCGACATTTGTTAGTTTGGGTTTGTGTGTAATGAGACTCAGAAAAATACTATACTCGTCCTTTTACGTTTTGCTAGTTAATTTGTTTTTATTTCAGCAGCATTCGGATTACTTTGATTAACCCTCTTTTTTACGTGATTCCAAAAACAAAGTAACAATTGTAGGATATTCCGTGTTAAATCGAATGGGTATTTAAAAAGCATGATAACGCTTCAGTTTATTTAAATTATACAATAAATTGGATTTCAATATATTTTATACTTGTTTAGATTTACAATAGAGAAGGCAGCGAATATAAATTCAGAATGGAAATAGTAAATAAAGAAAGATTTGCTAAATATGAATAATCTTTCCTTCTAGTAGATTAGAATTACTGCGGAACAGAAGCGAAAGGTGAGTATGTTGGCGAGGCAATCCGCGACTAATAGATTCAGTGTTTTTGGTTCGGTTACGCGGTACTCTAACTTGTAGTTTTTCCATCTTAACGTAGTCTAGGGTACATATACATATATATATATATATATATATATATATATATATATATATATATATATATATATATATTTATATATATATATATATATATATATATAAATATATATATATATATATATATATATATATATATATATATATATATATATATATATATATATATATATATATATATATTATATATATATATATATATATATATATATATATATATATATATATATATATAAATATATATATATATATATATATATATATATATATATATAAATATTTATTTATTTATTGTGATTCAAAGCTTAAAACTTTATACAAAATATCTGCTCGAAATCTCGTCGAAAATTCAGTTTTTGCATCAAAATCATAACAATTCGTAATATTTTGTTTCACTTTCAAAATTGAGGGCTACATGCTTGCTTTGAATTCTGTTTCGGCTTTTAGTTTTTATTAAATTTACCTTTAAAAGTATTCTCTCGCAAGCAGCATTTGATATAGGAATAACAAGAAGATCTTTAGCAAAATTTGCAATTTTGGCATTTTCTATTTGTCCTATTTCCCCCAAAAGGTTTCGACTGACATCGCTTCTGTATTGCTTCTGCTAGCTATCAGATTTGCTACATTATCATCTAATTTCATTTGACGAAATTCTTCATCAATCATTTGTCTTTCGTCATCAGTAAGGTGAGGGTTATTTTTTGAAATATTATATAAACTTTTGAATTCAGCGAAAACTGCAAAACTAAAATAACAGACTTTGAATCAAAATATTAGCAAAAGGAAAGCTGCATTTCAATTGTAGACATAATTCAACTTAAAAACTTTGAAACCGAAGAAAAAGGTAGAATTAATTTCAGCTTTTTCAGCTGTTTTCAAAAGTGCAATATGCTTTGCGACATTTAAACCAAGGTAAATATCTTTTGTAGGCAAGTAGTGCATGCTACCTAAAGGGCCAAGATCCCTGGCGTTCATAGATTTTACATAGCTGTTTTTCATAAAACAACTTTATATAACAATATACATTTCAGACATATTTTTAAAAATATTATGCACATGAAAAATTACATTAAGTTTATTAACAATGGGTAATCTATAATCCAGTGCAAAAAATAGAGCTGGATGATTTTATCATTTAATCCAATTAATAAAAATTCAGCTACATATTCTTTTTCAAAATAAGATTTTAAAGGTTCTCATTGCTCCAAAATTCTATTTATACAAGCATGGAAAGATAACCACCTTATATCATAGAATCTCAATATCTAGTGGCTATCTATTTCTGAAAATTCTTGAAATTCTGCGAATTCTCTTATCCTCGTACTACTATATGAAAAATAATTGCAAATTTCTTTTACCATTTGCTCAATCGCTCTGGGTCATTTTTTACTTGCATGACTGACTGATAGAGCAGCTGAATGGCATACGCATTTAACGAAAATGCATTCAGGATTACATTACGTTTGTTGAATCTGCAGCAAAACCGATACAGTCTTTAAAAGAAATGTCATTTTCTTTTAAACATGCAGACAATACATCAAACGAATGTTGAGCTGTTTCTGCTTCAACTTCAAGTAAATCTAACATTTCTGTTTTTAATTTAGGTGTTTCATCACAATAATACTTAATTACTACTTTTAATAGTTTGGACGTACTTATCTCTGTAGTTTCATCTATAATTAAGGAAAACACTTTTCATTTATAGTTTGGTTTTAATTCTGTAATGATTTTTCCGTTTAAACTCACGAACGAAGTCGGAACCGACCTCTCATCGGTTCTAGACGTTAAGTCTGAGTCGTGCCAACGAATGGGACCAACCGGTGAACCAATCTGTTCACCGTAATCCATTTTCGCGGTGGCTGCTTGTCGGCCAGCTAGATCGGAGAGGAATTCGGTCGCGGGTCTTAAAATGCATTAAGCTCATTTACATTTTTCAGCCACCATTACACGCCCGTTTCAAACGCGTCGAAAACACAATCATACGGAGAAGAAACCTACTTTACGTTACTCCGTATTTCTTCATTTATCCAGTCAAAGTACGAAAATCTAATTTCCATTTCGCGTTCCCGAATTTTACCCACGCGGTACCGAAAAATACACTACGTTAACTTGAAACCGACAAAAGCTACGCTAAAGAAAAAGGCAAACCAACAAAAGTACCGCGTACTGCGCGCGACGCGAAACCGAAAAGAAGGACCACTGGAAAGGAAAGTCGTTGTTAATTTTAGCAATTCATGGTTTTTTATTGAATCCTATCAACTTTAATTAATAAAAAACATCAATATTAAAATGAGGTATAATATATATAATAAAAATATGACTAAAGATCGAATCCTTCGCTGATTACCACGAGATAAAAAAAGGAAGCGGGGAAAGGAATATTTGAAACTTTGGGAAAAGGGGCGGGGAAAGGAAGTTCTCACCCGACTTCAGCTTTAATTTTACTTCTGTCAAATATTTAAACGGATTTCCATTACATTCAATTCCTCTACTTTCGTTCAGTTTGGTACAATGATTTATTTATTTCGTTCGTCCTGATTTTTTTTTTTATATCTTGGGCCGTCATTTCAGTAAGACATGATAGCATAGGCCCTTTCTTAATTTAAGTAACGCAAATAAATATAATTAAATAAAATAGTATACAAAAGAGAATATCATTCTAGTGTTAATTCTGTTATTTAAATTATTGTTGCATTATGACTTTTAGTACTATAATTTTGTTTTCTTCTGCTGCTTTTGTTTAACTGAAGTTCATTCTTTTCCAACTACCAAACATAATTGTTTTTGTACTGAACGATTAACTATATATATATATATATATATATATATATATATATATATATATATATATATATATATATATATATATATATATAATATACTCCTCACATCAAAGTAACACATGTTTTAATTGCGAGAATTAGCTAATTATATTAATGTTCGTAACTGTTGCATATTTCAGTTAGTAGAGTTTTCTTATATTTCCATTTGCATTAATAAATGTCCTGCATTGATTAAAATCCCCTATTTAAAACAATGTCCCCAAAAGCTTTTTCAAAAACCACGTGGAAAAAGAACTATGCTATGCTTTTCGATAGTTCTACAGTTCGTTTCATTCACATCTTTACAATGATTTGTATTCTTATTTCCCTTTTTTCATTAAAATAATCCATTAGCTTATTGTTTCAGATATTATGTAACTCATATTGTTATATATTTCAATATACTGATTCTTGCAGAAAATAAATAATTCGACGATATTGGTATCTCGGTCTCCGTATCTTTCATTCTTCGATAAGAACTTATTTAATTTGTACGAGTATCAGACTTGCTGTACATCCGCGGATTCTGATAAAGACCGGTATGCTAACCAACTTTTCGTCGTACACGAATACAATTGCTACTTACAATCAGACTTGAATTTTTCCTCAAGTGCATTAACCGGGTCTCTTGTTCTTACGACCGGTCCCGGCTAACTTTTCAGCTGTTGCGTTTGCACTTCCGACTGTGGGTAGACACGATAGTGGTAGTAAGTGCTCTGTTGACTGACTTCCGTCGCTTTGATTGCCGATTCCAATCCAAACAGTGGTCGACGTTCCAACATGACACAATTCACCGGTAAAGTTTATGATATAGTCGAGTCATCGAGTCGGGCATTTCACAGTGAACACTTTATTTATTTCCCTGGATGTTGATGATAGACACTTTCATAGTATCTTTGTTAGCTTCACTGAAATAGGCCCCCAGTCACCGCATATGTATTGCACGATGAGATGATCTAATTGGATAATTAGGGCTGCTGGTAAGTGCAGATGCAAGTTATGATGCAATTGGAATGCGAACTCGCTTACCCGGATAGCAGGTGATGGAAATTTCTGCAGTCGTCAGCCGTTGTGTCGTTGAGATTCTTGGAGGAACTTTTAATTGTGACGGTAGCGCGGAAGAGTTTTACAAATTGCAACCACTAGAATTGCGACGCGGTTTTGATTTTTTGGTCAGAGCACTGCGAGACGGAATCAAAGGGAAAATCATTGCACACTCACCAAATCTTGCACTAACCCTTCCACTTTTCATCCGATGGCACTTACTACTCCCACACTCTGCTACCATGTGGCTATCATTTGACTTTGACATCCCACGACAAAACTGACGTGGGATGTGAAGCCGTCACAACAAACATGAGATGGAAAGCCACATGGCAGCAAGGTGTATTGGTAGTGGTCACCAGCGGCGCCGAATGATTCATTACACTTCCTGAACAAGTTTTTTTTTCAAAAACTGGTGCTAAAACATTATAAGTGATAGCTGCAGCTTTGGTCTGTTTGCATGCAAAATTTTTGGCAATTTCTGAGTCTGGAAAACTTTGAACGATAACCTCACTTAGAAAAGGCAAATTATGCCCAGCCAGCAATGCGCAGAATCTTATCTCCGCCTTCTTGACTTCTTCGTGCACGGGGGTTTTTTAAATAGAGTTGCTACCCGGAAAATATTTGAATCAAATAGAAAGAAATATTTTGTAACGTTCTCTGATGTCAAAGATTTCATTATAAAATTAGATAATATCAGATATTAAGTAATTAGTATTTACTGAAGATTGTCCTCTATATCCAATTAGATTTTTTTATGTTTGCTGGTTTCAGAGTGTTCCTTTATTACCGATAATCGCGGCACTAAATTACAATTACGTGCCTTGTAATAAGCACCACTGACACTGAATCTAGATTTTGTTAACCAAGTCGAAAGTAACCGGCATTTGCTCCCATTCTGATCGATAAACTAAATACCAAATTTGCGATTTATTGGGTGAATCCCCTTAAAATGAATACAAAAAAACACTCTTTTTTCAAATTCAAAAGCGCTTTATTTAATACCAATCGTTATAAATTTTTAAAAGAACATAAAGCAAATTCCAAACAATAAAACTATAAAAAAAACTTAATGGCCCGAATGGCTCTCTGAATTTATACGTTATCAGTTAAACACATTTAATGAAAAAAATACACTTGCAAATTTAAATTAATTAAGATTATTAGATATTTTTTGATTCAATTGGAAAAAGGAGAAAAAACCAACCAGCATTATTCAAAAATTACTTATACTACTTACACAACAATGAACTTATATCCTATACCTAATATGTTACACCCTAATTCTAAATAAGTTCAATCAAAAAAAAAAAAAAAAAAAACGTTACCTTATATTGAAACCTATACCTTATTTATAATACAAATAAACGACAATACTAGATGTAGCAATAATGAGATGAATCTAAAAAACTTAGTAACGAGAAAAGGCACAAAAACAGAAAATAAACACGAATAATTTAGACATTGTCATTCAGCCACCAATACCTAGATTGTTCCATCTCAGCTCGACCAGCCTCAACGAATCTAGCAAATGAGTATCTCCATTGGAATTGTTGGTCTCGTGAACTCAGATTCGGAGGATATTTTATCTTCTTATCGGTGGCCCGTCGATATATGTGATATATGATTGGGACGCCGTCAGAATCAAAAACATATCGATTCATGTCCAAATACACGAATGCTTCTGGAGGAACGAAGCCAGTAGTGAGGCAAGTCACAATATACCCGTCTGTAGGGTGGAACGGCTGTGAAATCCAAGGGTTTTCACTCACAGTTACAGATCTTGCGATATGATTCCGAAGAAGTTTCAATATGAAGATATCGACTCTTGTCACTTGAGCGGTTTGATAAATTTTTCTATTCGATATATAGTGCCTCCAATCTGTCTCAGGCTTTCTGTACAAACCAGTACATGCACGAAGACAATTCCTTTCGAAAACTCTTAATCTCTGGTTGTACCAGATCTGGCATCCGTATGTCAAAACTGGCCTAACCAGGGTCTTGTAACAAATAACTTTGACTTTTTGATCAATGTATCTGGAATGAAAGAGTCGCCGAAGGGCCATGACTACTTTTAGTGCTTTACTGAGCATGATTTTGACATGTTCAGTATAGTACAGATACTGATCGAGATGAACACCGAGGTATCGAACACAGGATTTATGTGGAACCCGTTCTGAACTACCCTCACCAGCCATAATGTGGAAATCCTTCCAATTACGTTTCAGGTCTTGACTAGCCCCCTGCAGAGTTGTCCGAAACAAAATTGTTTCGCACTTCTGCGCATTGATTTTCATTTGCCAATTGTCGGTGTAGAGCTGCCGTATAGATGATCAGATCATCAGCAAACGCTAACAATGATCGCGTTGGCAAGACATTAAAATCAAAGCTGTTCAATAGCTTGCGAATGAATATTGAGAAAAGCAGGGGCGCAGTAACTGTTCTCTGCTGTAGACCATTCAAGACCTTGAATTCGCGCATTGTTGTCAGATTTCCATCAGTTACAACAAACGATTTCCCGTACAACATATTACACATCATGGCGACAAGGTGTCTGGGGAAATTGTCCTGAATGAAGGAGTTTAAAAACTAGTCCATTTAGCCACACCGTATCGAACGCTTTCTCCATATCAATGAGACATGCTCCAACGCATTGTCTATCATTTAGTTTCCAACAGATGTCTGAGGTTACTTTCGTTATTGCATGTATGGTCGAATGCCTGGCACGAAAACCAAATTGGCAATTCGGCATCAACTCATATTTCTCGATGTGGGCGTTTAATGCTCTGTTGAGTATCACTTCAAACACCTTGCTGATGTTAGGCAGCAAGCTGATTGGGCGATAGCTTTTAGGGCATGAAGATTCTTTTCCTTTCTTCAAGATCGGAAATACCTTAGCCTTTTTCCACTCATTTGGGAAATATGAATTGTTCAACATGTTGTTGAACAATATGCAATAATTCCTAATAGCAACCTCAGGCAAATGTCGGAGAACTATATTTGGAATACCGTCAGTACCACATGATTTCTTGTTGTTTATTCTGCGAAATATGAAACACAAGTCTTCATAGCTGACAAAATAATCAATAAGATTCAAGGTCGGTATGAGGTCAGATGTTAATGTTTCATCGAAATGAAGAATTGATTGGCCGTTAAGGCTTGATTTGAAGTTGGAAACTTTTGCTTCAACGACCTCCGAAAATATTTCATTCCTTCGCTCTGGGTTTGGCAGATGAACCAATTCAAAATGTGTTCCAATCAGGGCAAGTTTCTGCAATCCATCACATATAATCCTGTTTCCATTTCTATCCGGAGTCGTACTATCAATTTCGATACCAGCTCTATCGAGAAGATTTATCTCATCACTAGCGACTTCAAGATTCGATACCTTCACTCGAGACTTCCTGCGGAATAAGCTATTCACTTTCGCGAAAACGCCATCTGGGTCCTGTGGGCTAATACCCCTCAGTTTTTCCGCCCATTGGTTGCTGACCTCACTCCTGAAGTATGAACGGATTAAGTTCCGGACATTCTTCAGGTGTAATTTCAACAAAGCCAACGAGGGATGGTTGTAGTCCGAAAATCGTCGATAAATATTGTTGACGCGGGTGAGAAGAAGGCTTGTCAATCTTTTCAACCTTGCGATGGTTGGTGTTTCATATCCTTCCATATTGTTTCGATGTTTAATCTTGGGAACAACTTTCTCAATCGTTTCCAACGTCAGCTTCTCTAACTTCGACAAATAGAGATCTATTTCATCGTCAGTTAGATTTCTGTTATTAGGAACCATTGAGCAAGCGTTGCCATCATCAGAAGAGGGACATTGCTTCTGGTACTCCCGATTAAACTTCTTTTGAAACTTTCCCCAGTCTGTTTTTTTGAAATTCAACCGATGGTTTTCATGTTGAACTGGAATGAGGAAGAAATCATCCCTTTGATGATTGATTTCCATTACGATTGCGTTATGGTCGCTATCGTAAGGAAGCACCTGCAGTTTCCGTTGAGGACTATCAAAGCTGACTTCAAGTCTTGCGTCAGCAATGCAGAGGTCCAAATATGAATTTGTCCTAGGGTATGTTGGGAACTCCGACCCATATAGGTTGCACCTGTATTCAATTTGGTTCTCTGTTATCCATGATTTCAGGAATACACCTCTTGGATTATTGGTGGCGTTTAGCCATGATGTATGCTTGGCATTCAGGTCACCGGCAAAAATATAATAACTATGCAGCCTGTTCAATTCGAGTATTTCAAACAAGGAATTGAGTTCTTCCTTGAACTTGAGAACATTTTGACCAGTTGCATAGGCAGAGATAACGAAGAGGTTATCCCCACCTGGCAGTGAAATTTTGATGACGGACACTTCAAGAAATTCAAAGTTTTTGAATTCGGCTTTTTCAATATTTTGGAAACAATAGGGTCTTCTAATCAATATCCCGGTGCCACCTTCCCCATCACCTATTACCCTATCGTTTCTGACGAATGCAAAATCTTTGAATTCCATGGAATGCCATGAATTGAGGTGGGTTTCAGTGAGAAGTATGATGTCAGGCTTTTGCTTGACAATGAATTCAAGGAGATAATCACGTCGATGTATAGCAACGATAGAGTTGACGTTGATCGATATGAGGCGAAGCCTATCCATGGGAATATGACTGGATGACAAGTTATTATTAGGCATTTGAAAGACCTAAACGCTGAAAAGCAAAGTTAATTTTTGAATCTTGTTTATCGATTCTCTCCGATAAAGAATTAAGTTGCTGGTAAATTTTGAGGAGCAGCTCATTATTGCCACTTACATTATTTACATTATTTCCAGCATTTTCTGCTGGTCCTCTAGCGGCGAGTGCAAATGATACTCCGGGCTTGACGAAGTTGGAAGGTATTATATTACGGTGTACTTGTGTTTGCTTTGGAGCAAATTGAACTTTTGCATCTTGATATCGGGAGCATCCTCGATAAGATGCTGGGTGACCAAAAACACCGCAGTTAACGCAGTATAATTTTTCTTTAGGCTCCGTCTGAGCCAATTTGCACTCACCGGGAGCATGAACGTCTTTGCATTTAACGTAACGATAGTGCATGGCACAATTGGCAGCCGAATGTCCAAATCTTTGACACCGGTAACACTGGTTGACTTCTGTTTTCTGGAGGCGTTCCCACCTCACCACTCTGAAATTCAAGTACCTTATTTGTTGAAGCGCACTTGGACTGCTCTTATTTGCAATTTGTACCAGGTAAAGTGGTAAATGCTTCCTTTCTATGGTCGACATTCTTGTCGCAAAGGCTTTGACTGAAACAAAATCAATATCTGGTGCAGCCTCCTTGAGCACCTGAAGAAGATCGACCGTATCCTCTCCGCTGTCCAAACCCTTCAACAAGAAGGTCTGATTCTTTTCACTTTTTGGGGTATAGGTGAAGTGAGGAACCTCCCCAGAAATCAGCGCATCTTTGGCTGACTTGAAATCAACCAGTGATTTCGTCTTTATAGTTAATTTTTCGGCATTAACTCTTTTGATTTCGAAATTGGCCAGTTTATTTTCGGCTGCCAATAGGCGAACCATATCTTTCCCGGTTTGTCCGAACACGTTGATTGGCGGAACTTTTTCTGTCTTGTTGGAAGCTTTTTCAGAGGAACCAGCAGAACTGCGGGCTGGTTTTTCCTCCTTATTTTTGTTCTTTAAATATTGAATAAAATTAACGTCATTATCTTGATTAAAATTACCTCCGATGTTTTCTTCGATTTCCATATCTTCGATTAATCCCTCCAGCGCTGCAAAATAATTTTGGCTCTCGTTGGCGCCACCAGCACTTAGAACTTCCTCTGGAATTGCTTGCTTTGTACTTTTCTTCGGCCTTGTTACCTGTTGCCATTGATTTTGTGGCTGCGTCTTTTGAGGCTTCGTCCCTTTCTTGAAAAGATCCTTGAGAGACTGTATCTCTTGCCTTAGTTCATCATTTTCTTTCTGCAATTTGGCCATTTGTTGATTGTCCGCTATTATTTGCAGCTTGCACCCTCCATCTGCGGAGTTTTGTTCGTTATGTTTTCTTTTGGTGATTATCGCCAGTTTCGTATTCGTCGTTTCCCCAGGTTGCCCCAACGGTGGGAAGCCGTCGGGCTCCTCCATACCAGCGGCGAAATTTTCTTTATGAATTTGTTTTTCGTTACCAATCGAAGTAAAAATATTCGATAGAATTTTCCTGAGTCGATAACTTCGACAATATAAGATTTTTTCCGATAAAAATTAACTTCGGACTAACTTTTTTAAAAAATTAATTTAATTTTTGAAAACTTTTGACAGGAGCGATTTAAAAGACGTCTATACGCAAAGACTACTACGATCAATGTTGCATAAAAAAAAAAAAAAAAAAAAAAAAAAAAAAAAAAAAAAAACACTTGTATTCATACCTGTTTGGATCATGAAATGGATCGTATATGTATAAAACAAAACATATATAGAAGTCCAATGACTCTAGGCTAGGTAGGCATTTGTGCTTATTGCGAATGATACGATGTAAAGGGCGATACAAGCGGGATACAATGGGAAATTTGTCTTTGGCTTGAAGCATTTTGTACCGTTCTGTCGATATTTTTTGTGATCGGGAATGTCTCTATTGTATGCATCGCAATTATGCTGAAATCTGCTAAATTTTAGAAAACTATGACACTATCTGCTAACACGCCAAAGCGGCTACCAATCCTGCTAGATTTGCAGTTTCCTGCTAAATCTGGTAACGCTGACAAGCAGCCACATCGGGACTGCGAGCATCCAAACGTTTAGGCCTTAAGAGGTCTAGTTCGTCGATGCGCCTGAAGACTTTACGTCTTTAACCAATGGGAGGTCGGTTTAGATTTCCTTCCGGAACTGTCGAGCGAAGCGATGGTGGGAAAATCATTATAAATGGAAGACTTCTAATAACACCTCAAATCAGGCATAATAACTGTCCAGACAATTAAATTCTAGACGCTGAAAAAGGCGTCCCAGTTTCATCAGCAACAGCCCTACGCGAAATTAGGAAGGACGAAGCCGGTAGAATACCTGCTAAGGAACACATTTAAACTAACTCCTTTATAGGTTGACGCATAAAGTATTCACAGCCGAGCAGTTACCAAACGAGTGGTGAAAGTGTAGTATATACCGTATGCATAAAAAGGAGACAATCTGCGCTGCGATTATTAGAAAGGGGAATAGTAGAGCCAATTTGGATTACCGCGCCATAATCGTGGCTGTAACATCAAAAGGTGCTTCAAGACGCTTTCTGAATGTATAAATGAAATTATATAAATTGTTTATGGGCGTAGAGCGAGCATTTTCAATTATATGTACAGACCCTCAAAATAGTAGTTAGCAAGTGCACTTGTATGTTCGGTTTTCCCTCTCGCTCATCTAGCTTTGACTGTACTGAGACGTATTGCACTTAAGGGAGGCTTGTGCTAGGGCATTAAACCATCGAGTTAACGGTAGCCTCATTAGCCTAAATTATTGCGACTATTACGTTTCTTCAAAATAAGCAAATCGATAATAAAAAAGAAACTTTAAAGAAAATGCAATTAACGCTAATTAAAATTCAATTTTACCATTATACTTGCTTAATGGGTGAAAAGTTAGCGTACATAATAAACTTTGTAATATTATACTATTACACTGCCGATTATATGATTCTACTTTTCCCTATAATTCAAAACAACAATCACTTATTTTCACAATTCAACTATTTCATCAGCGAGGTGGTAATGATAAAGATACTCTAAACCGCAAAGAAGCATTGCAAGCAACCACAAAACTTCAAGACTCACTAAACATAAATTGCCAACAATGACCCGTCAAAATATCAATAAAAATATTTACGAGCACAGTGCGGAATGAATGATAGCGAGCATTTTCATTAGAAGAGGTGTAGATGAATTTAAATATTTGGCGTAGAAAATAAGTCGCGTAGAAACGGAAGCACATAGCCCTCACACGTAAATTGGCATGTTAATGGAGCTTAATAGCTATATCCTGAAATGAAACTAGCAAACATAGTATTACGTTTTGAAATAATAAAATTAACGCGTTGGGGCTTGTATTTGGTTTTTGACAAAAGCATTGTTGATAAATTAGCTGTTTTTCGCAATACTAGTTGGCAGCAGCCACGAAAAAATAATCTACCAGCTAGTGCGTGCAGAATGCTTTGTCATGCTGATGAAGAATTACTTGGCCATCCAAGTAAGCATACATGTTAGTTATTGCCCTTTGGTATTTTCTTTGGAAACCAGTTACAACCACTCACATCGCAATCTGTTGAAATGCAAAAACTGACTAAGTGTGCACAAATCTTGAGGATGCTGACCTGGAACTGTGCAACAATGTTAAATTGATTTTGAACTTTTAAACGCAACAAATACAAAGATTTTTCTATTTATGGTGCTAGGAGCTCAAACATCCATATCGCAATTGCTGGCACAAATCAAATCAAAATCAACCAATTCTGATATATCTAAATTCAAAATCTGAAATTTTTAGATTGGATGAGTGCTTTTTAAATTTAGCCATAACGGAGGTGAACAAAATTGAATTCGAATTTCTGAAGATTATAATTTTCCAACAAGTGGATGATGATTATTTAAGATAACATTGTATGTAATTTTTCTAGCA
The DNA here is from genome assembly GCA_963969285.1 of Odontomyia ornata. NCBI lineage: Eukaryota > Metazoa > Arthropoda > Insecta > Diptera > Stratiomyidae > Odontomyia > Odontomyia ornata. Next base: position 271,684,294 of record OZ017739.1, on the reverse strand, counting down.
TTCAAAGTATAAATTTGGAAGATAAAATTCATATTATTGCAAATGGCGAGGGAACTGGCAGGTGTGCTTTATTATTCATTGATTTTTCAATTGTGAGCAGCTAGAATGAAGTGAAAAACGCCTCATGGGAGGAATGATATTGAAGATTTTGAAGAAATTATTTATAGATTTTTTTTTTATGTACTTACGAGTAAATAGACTGTACTGTATCTTAAGAGCATAAAATCGGAGGATGCTACGATAAGTTTGAGTCAACATTATTTGTGTTTTACTGACAATCTTTCATTTTTGACGCTTTTAACTAAATCGTATAGGTTAAGGTGAGCCTAAATTACTGGTTCACTTGTTTTTTGATCCTGTGTGACAACCATAGTGACTATGGCTAACGCACACTTACTATATAACCTCCAACTTTCGATGATGGTATGGGTTGCTCCAGAATCTACGAGCCCCAGCAGTCTGTTACCCAAAACCTCCACTTCCAAATGCGGTCTTTTGTCTCCACCCTTCTCCTCCAACAAAAAAGCCACTCCCGGCCCCGCGGCGCCTTCTCCCCCACTATACGTGCTCGGTTCGCCGCCTACTGAGCACCGCGGAAGTTTTCCGACGTTACATGTGGTGGGGCCGCCTGCGATGGTCTGTCTCCCCCCATTCACTCACCTCCCCTTCTATGCCCCGGGGTGTTCTCCCGCTGTTTCGGCCCACTCGACCTTCCCACCTGGCGGCAGTTCGGGCAATCGCTTCTCCTCACTCCTTCTCGGCCGCACCCAAAACATTTCCACGGCGCCGAACACTCCCTTGAAGTGTGGCCGAAGCCCTTACAGTTCCAGCACTGTATTTTCCGAGGGTGTATCCCTGCCACTCTCCTCGGTCCTCGTCTCCCCGCGTAGACCAGATCAGGCTCCAGCAATTGCTGTCGGCCCGTGAGCGGTGGAGGCCGATATGCTTCTACCGAGGCCCGCGTGGTCTCCAAGTTTCGGCCCAGTTTTACGAGGTCAGCTACAGTTTTAACTGCCTGCAAGGACAGCTGCGTCTTGTAGAAAGGTGTAAGATTCGCTCGTAGTATCTCCAGCTTATCCTCCTCAGAGCAGGGGATTGTCCTCCGGCAAAATAATCCCTCCATGGTCGCGATATACATCCCTACAGACTCGTCAGGACCCTTGATTTCCTCCAGCAATTTCCGATCATAATTTGGAGGAAGAAATTCGGCCCGCAGTTCTACCACCAATTCCGCCCATGAGCTCACCCTAGCCCGGTTGGCACGAAACCACACTAGTGCCCGGCCTTCAAACAACTCCACGGCTGATTGGTAGAGCCGCGCGATGGACACTCCCCGAGCTAATCGTAGCTCCTCAACCCGCTCCAGGAACGCACTCAAGGATCCAGATTCTCCGCAGAATTTCAAGCCCCATTTATGAATGTCTAGCCCTTTGGGAATCGCAGAGTCCAGACGACTTATTGGCTGTAGAGGCTCAATCCTCCCGATTTCCTCTAGAACGTTAGCCACTTTCTGTTGACCATGTTTACTCGATTTTTCTAGTGGGGTCCCTATGTCCTCATCCGACTTTCCATCCTGGAACCCTTGTCCAACTGGTATTTCCAAAGCACCAGCTTCGTGCGTCTCATCCTCCACATCAGCTGCCGTCTTCCCAACTTCAACCTTCCCCTCCAGCTGGCCCAACGCCATCACCAGCTCCCTCTTCAAATTGTCGGCCTCCTCGTCCGGGTCCTCTTCCTCCCACGGTGCATTCTCCAGCCTCCGGATCGCAAACCTTATCTTGGCCTTGATTTTTAGGAAATCTGAAGATCGAGTACTGCCTTTGAACGCCTCCATCATGGTCCGGATCTCCTGGAATTTTTCCTTCACCGCTTCCATGTCCTCTTCGTAGGTGTAGGGGTACTTCTTAGTGATCATGGAAGTGTTCGCTGAGCCCTCTCCCCGAACGGCATCGCGCAGCATCTTTCGCATGGTCTCCACCGTACCAGTCTCCAATCCCCGGATCTGCAACTCATAGGTAAGCTCCTCCTTGCTGAGTCGATCCACCATGTAACGCCCGACATGTGCCATATTCGCTGTACCGTGCTTAATGCTATCCTTAATCACTATGTAAGTAAACTTAGTTTCTACTGGATTAAAAGAAAATAATCTTTCTTTATTTGTTTTACAAAGGCAATACTACTATCTAAGGCTTAAATTCACACTCCCGCAATAACAACCACTACTCTCACACCCGTTTTTTCCGCCAATTGTACAGGCCAGTTCACCCAAAATCACACTCCCGCAAATGGAAAGCACAACACTCACGTTCGTCCTTTTTTTCCACTTGCACTGAGCACTTTCCACTGTTCTACACACTCCCGCAATTTTAACACGATCACTTTAAAACTTTGACTTTTTTCGTAACCACCACTAAAACTCAACCTTACGGCCCCACGTTGGGCACCAAATGTAACAATTCTGCGACTGAGTATCGCTTCCGTGCCCTCTGGTGGAGCTCCTGACTGGGACCCTCGGACCCGGTTAGCCCAATGGAGAGGGGCCGTGCGCCACTCGCTTTGCCAATGGGCCCCGCAGGAGTCGCCAAGCGAGAATCACGACTCGCCAAAAGGCTCGCACCGACACCGTTCGCGACACGACGCGCAATGCACTCACGCACCGCTATCCTCCCTAACCGCGACCACAACTAAGGCGGGGGAACCTAAGATAAAGGATGAGCCCTGACGAACCTCGGAGTCACACCACGTGGCGGCGAAGCGCCCTCGAGCCTTCCACACACGGGGCGTCCCTCGTACGGGAATGCCACCTCGCTTCCCGAGCCAACTTCACAATTTCTAATTCACTGCTTCACCCAAATGTTTTTCTTTTTTTTTCTGAATCACAAACAATTTAATTTCACGGTTTAAAAATATACAAAGGATATTTAAAAAAGAAATATATGTAAAATTATACCAAGCTTGCACCCTTCAACCGGCTTGTTCGACTCGGGGGGGCCCCCAATCTTGCTGCCGCCAACTTCTGCTGTCGATCCACCTCGGTCGTAGAAGACGCTCTCCTCGCTGATCCGAAAACCTCCTTGATTCCTCCGATCAATCCTCGAACCTGCCAAAAATTCGTGCTCCCTCTTGGGAAAATGCAAAGTGAAAAAGAGAGCTTCCCAAGCTCCATCCGGGGTCTTATATCTCCTCTGGTGGCCACGCTTTCATACAAGGGAGCTTTTCGATATTCCACCAGTTCATCGCATTCACTGCATTACCCGCGTGTCGTGTCAGCTGGCATCTTGCGAGCTTTAAATGTCATAATATGGTGATGGAACCATGAAACATTTGATGAGCTATGACGCGATGATGGTTGATGTTGTTGTTGTTGCTGCTGTTGCTTCGATGCAAATGACAGATTCGCTTTATATTGCTCAACATATGGTATACCTGCTCCCCCACTTCCGCCTACATTTCTCCTGCCGTCCTGATATCTGCTGGACACTTTTTCCGATTGTCCTATATTGTGTTCGCGATCGTATCCAAATGTGCTATGTGTTGGCGGATGCGGTTGGCTTTGTTGATGTTGTTGCTGCTGTTGTTGGCTGTGCCTTGATAAATTCTATGGTTTCGACGACGGCAGTGTTTGTGTATTATATTGTCGGTTCATGCGCGATAACTGTTGCTGATCGTCTTTGTGTCGATTCTTTGGCGGTAGCGACGGCGGAGTTGCTTTTGAAGTCTGTTGTTGTGGATGAGTGGAGGCATCTGACGATGCTTGCCTACTACTTCCACGCAATTGACTTCGTGATGGTCTTTGCAAGAACGGTAATTTTTCAAATTTGCAGCACATAGTGGTTGGGAAGTGTTCTTTGGTATATCTGGTAATTTTTAGTTAGACCGGGGAATGTCTGGAAGCGGTTGATTTAAAATTGAGATGCCTTTCGATGGTTTACCACTAGATGATTGATAATTTGATGTTTCAATGCTGTAATAGTCGAATAGGCTGCTGGTGATGTGATTGATGTTGTTACAGGCGTATGATTTGTTGTTGTTGGGCAGGTTGAATGATTTGTTGTTGCAACACTTGAATCTGTTGGGTGTTCTGGTGACCTGTCTGCTGCGGTGCAGCCACTAACCGCTGCCCAGGGCTCAACAATATCCTTTGAATGACTTGCTGTTGATTTCCAGTTTGAAATAATTGCTGAATAACTTTTTGACCTTGTTGGTTGATAACAATTTGCTGTTGCAGCTGAACTGCTTGCGCATTTTGTACAATGATTTGCTGTTGGACGGGCTGTTGAGTTTGCTGTTACTGTTGTTGCCCTGCTTGCTGTTGTACCAATTGCGGTTGTTGCCTTTGTATTACTTTTTGAACAACTTGCTGACCGTATTAACTGTAATCTGAACTTCGGTAGCCATCTCAATTGCTTCAGATTCCTCTTTTCTTTTGTTTGACGAAGAAGAACGGGTGAAGAATTTGCGCAGGTTATCCATACTGTGGCGCAAACAGGATCCGAAAGATTGCATAGCAGCTAATTTGCTCTTGTTTGTATTTAAATTCGTAACATTACAATCACTACGAACGCTTAAATTACTTGGCGACCGAGACCATGTTATGTTCTTCCTTAGTTTACATTTCTTCCTCTAATTTTCGCAAATCATATAAAACCTCTAAAACTGTTGCAATGCTCCAAGCTTGTGTTCTACGAGAGTCCCTACAAAAATTGCCTTTATCATTTGTCAGCTCACGAAGACCGCGCCAATGTGATGTTTGCAATTCTTTCAGATGCGCGGTCAAAACATTCCAAGTCTCAGCAATCGTCTCCGTCAACTTTCCATTATGTTTCGCAAATATCAATCGCGCTCTTAGATTAAATCCAATTGGCCAAGCCCACTCGGGTCCTTGATGGTAATTGGCACCGTATGCTACAGAAGGATCGCCACCGTCATTGCTATTATTGTAGTTTTCTCGATAAGCCCCATCCTCAGGATCAAGTGTTTTCATACCAAGAGGCCCAAGCAGATATATCTTGGCTTGTTGTAAAGCTTCCCAAGCATGTTTAGGTTCGAACATATTTGGAGCAGCAACCATTGCAATGGGGAAATTGCAGCGTTACTGGACGTCTGTCCAGGGCAGAGACGATCCAAAAGAATCCTTATAAATTCCTTTTTTTATTAACTAATGGGCCTCCATCATGACCTACATAGAATTTGTCTTCAAAGTTCAATTTGATTTTATCTGCCCATTCCTTATACGTCCGCGATAGTTGCTGGCCATTCTTTCCCGCTCTTTCTACTCCTTTAAACGGAATGCCACCATCTTCACTTAGCTTCTGCATAAACCGCAAACAGACATTTGTAATCCTACTAGTTCAATGGCTGTGCCATCACGCGGTGTACTAGGTTTGCCACGACTTCCTGCTTTATCTGATGAGCCCATCTTATCCATCCAAGTTCCTGATTTGAGCTTGGACGTAAACTCGTCCATACGCTTATTTTCCATCACGCTCCAATGTGGCTGAGCTAGTTTCATCAGTATTTGCCGGTCCGATTCGGTGGAATTAATTGCACGCTTTCGACATTTCAGCACAATGATTGAATGCATTGTCAGCGGAAGTGCTCGTTGGTCTGCTTAGAACCTACTTAATTCTAATTTCTAAGTGTGATACAAAATATAAAGCGGTACATACATCGTCAAACCTCGACTTCAGTTGGCTTGGGAAGTTATCCTCGCGGAGAACTTATTATATTTTTTTTTGTTGTTTCTTTTTTTTCGTTTGTTTTCTTGTGTGTGTGGAAGGCACCCGTGACAATGTCTCCCTTAAATGAGAAACATAAACATGGCCAATTTATGTTAAAGTATTATGCGATAGAGTCACATAATACTATACCATAAAAGGGTACGCGAGCGGAAGGCAACTCTACAAGAGCATCTGATACGCATAACAAGGGGAGAATTCGCCCGATGGCTAGCTCATTATAGTGGAGGGGCCGGCCAGCGTTCCGGGTCCCATACCCGGTCAGGTTTGATGAAAAGGAAAGATCGAGCGTAGCGCGTCCAAGGCCTTGCGTAGCATAAGATGGAAAAGCCGCGATGGAAGGTTCCAGACGTTGTCGTTGGTTAGGCGTTAATTCGTGCCCGTCGGGTATAGAAGCGAGTTCATGGACATATCTAGTATTTAAAGGTGAGTCTGTGAATAGGTCTGGGGACAAACCAAATCGAAGGACGAATTCGACGCCAAGGTACACGTTCTGAGTAAGTGAAGGGATAATGAAGAAAGTGAGAACCTTAGTTTGACCTCTGAACGTCACGGGTGTTGTCAATCTATCTTGGATAGGATGCTTGGTGCCATCTGCTGTGCTGATTTCAGAGCGCCAGAGTTTTACCACCGAAGGGTGTTGATGGAGTACCTTTGAGCCGAGACTCGAGGCAAGGCAACTAATACTTGCACCCGTGTTCGCTCCACACTTTGATTGGTGCGTAAGGTCGAGTGCCATTCTCAGAAGCCTCCGAGATGTTACATACGTTTTATGTTTGGTGACAAACGCGCACTCTCCTGCGGAAGCTCCTCCAACGGCGAGTTGACCACTTAGTCTTGTGCTGGCGTGGGGTGACCTCTTCTGCGGCAAAAATCCTCCCTCATGCAGCCATATACTCCTGCAGCCTAATGTGATACGGTTTCAAAACACGGGCCTATGACTGTCGGGGTTCTTCAGGCAGTACCTGAGACAGTGTCTTTGGAGAGGCCTTCGGAGAAGATGTGGCATCTGCAGCATCGTGGACCAGCAAAGGTATCGGGGTGTTCCTATCTAGTGGGTCTTCTGGCGAGGAACTTGTCGTAGTGGAGCTGTTAGTAGATGGAATGGAGTACCGTTTCGTTACTTGGTCTGTCGCGAGTGCTGCTGACTGTTGTGAGCACTCGCTGGTACGTTTTTTGACTTATTGCAATTGGTACAATCTGGTGCATGTGTATCTGGTTTCCCACAACGGAGACAAAAGATGTAAGCTTCTGCCTGGCATCCGGTAAAGTGGTGTCCCGTCTGCCGGCAGCTCCAACACCTAGGGGCCAGTTCGTGTGTTTCGCTTTGATGTTTTTGGTCTAGCTCTGTGGAGGGTGGAGAGATGGTCTTCGACGCGCTGTCTATTATGGGTGGTAGCCAAGCTGGCGTGGGTATAGCAGGCACGCTGAATTTGAGTTCACCTACTGAGCGCCGTTCTGGTTGCTCTCGTCGGCTAAAGAAATTACCTTGGAGTGTGGACCGCTTGGAGTATTGCACAGCTTCAAGCTTCTTTGCTGACGCGCGAAGCGCATGCACATTGTGGCGCGGAGCAAAAACCAGTCGCTCTCGTAGCTCGGGCCTCATTCCCTCTCAAAAGAGACTTAGGAACTCAGACGTTCCAACAGGCAACACAGGACTTCGTAGTAATTGTCTTCGGTTTCCTGCGTCTGTTGGTGTCAGTTTCTTATTCGCTGTTTTAAAGTGTCATCTCCTGCGACTGGGGTGAACTCCCGCAATGCAGCATGCCTCAACGTCTCCCAGTCAAAGGTCCCAGTAAATAGCAATTGGGCGCAGCGTATGAAGGCTCTCATGTTCCCCCAGGTCCGACATCGCCATATTTTCGACCCTTCTTAGAAAGGCACCGATGGTCGTAGGGTCAATAACTAATTCGGTCTTTCCTTTTTGTTTTTCATCTTCACAGGAAAGGACACCAATGGTGGGCTCTTTCTTTGCGTTACAGGCACTACTCTCTTGAGGCACCATAAATATCAGGGTTGGGAAGTTTTCTATTGTTCGCAAGTTTTAACAAGGTACAATTTGTCAGCCCAGAGTTGGTTCTGATCCGTAAGTAGCGCGTGTCTTATCATGGATAGTCACGGAGTAGCTAAGCAGCCAATCACGTGAAATCAAAATCCATGTAATGGAAGACACTTAGGCACCGCTTTGTTTGGGGTGGCAGATCAGAATCCGCCGCAAAAACGTCGTTGAGTAACAACTTCCGATTACAGGAAAGAACACTAATATAATTTGGCCTTGCTAGTCATACAATAGTGGTAAACCACCAATGTATAAATCAAAAGCAGGTCCAAACGATATTGATGTATGAGGACAGCACACATCTGGAAGTTGTTAAATTGCTGGGGTACTATTAGTGCAATATCCCTTAGTGGTTATCTACCTGCCAAAAATCTGGACACCTAGAGACGTTGGACTGTCTCGTGCTCGCGACTAATGATACAGCCGGGCTTTTTGGGCTCCACATTGGGCGCCATTTTGTTGTGAAATAGGTAGATATAAGTCCGTACCGGACTGCAGCGATGGAACCGACGAGATTGGCCTTGTCTGGGAACGTGTGAATGCGCTGGCAGTTGTCACTTTAATTTTATTACTTGAGCGCTGATCTCATTATCATTCTACATGTATTCAAAAATCACAAGCGATGGCAGTTCCTGAGAAGTACTAATGACGCTACTGAAAAGATAATTTAACTTTAATCTCTGGTTATTGTTGTTTTTGATGGTTTTGCTTCTATAACCATAACAACGTGTGTTCAAAGTGCTACCAAACCGTGCTATTGATCTGGTATTGAGTGCTCCCCAAAATCGTTGATATCTCTACGGCAAGGAGGGTATCGGTTTGTAGCGATTCCTGCCAAACTCACTGGTCCACGTTCTGATCCGAACGTCTACGGCGAATGCACAGGACGCAAATTCTATTCGGGCATTTCCCCTCCCTGCTTCACTCCAACACAAGAATGCACTCAGCGAATTAGTAAAAGGAGAACAGGCACTTGCACTTCAATCCAATTGGAACACTTTTACTCGCATTTCTAGCATTATGTGTTTATTTACGGAACTGTTTGTCCATCACTGGATATTAGGAATCAAAATAAACTTTATTATCAGGTTGAGCGCCGTTGTCCTGCTACACACCCCACGCTATGTACGAAAACATACACATCCACAATATGCGATCGAATCGATCATCGAATGGTTTACGATTTGAGATCAATTCATTTATTCCGATATTCAACGAGATATGCGTTTTTTCCGTTTTTATTTTGGTTTGATACAAACAAAAAATTTCTTTTTTTCTTTACTTCGCTCCGTTCGTATCGTTCATCCATGTCAGCTGAATCTCCGTTTTCCCGTAACACGTCGCTTGTGTTTTTTCCGTGCGAATCAACCGTACAACTCATAAAGTTGTCCATCGGAAGAGATGGGAAAGAATGTCACGAATTCGAACCGGACAGCTACGACGCGTTCGTGGTGACCGTTTATACCAGACTCCACGATCCGTCCAAATCACCCATAATTTCTCTGTCGAACCTGTAAATCGAAATCAACTGCTAAGTCAGATGAGTTAGATTGCATTCGGCAATGCAATACATGGATGGGATGCACTAAATCAGTGTTCTCATGTCAGAAATTTCAATTTGCAGATTTGCGTAATAAAGTTAATAAAAAAATTCGAAAAGATTGAAAATTTAGATCATAATATAAGATAAATATTATAAAGAATATCAATGCAAAGAAAAAATTTACGTTTAATGTATAAAAAAACAGTATAAATTTATATTTATAATAAAAAATTAAAAAAAAAATTTTTTTGTTCTTTCTAAATTTTATAATTTACAGAAATTTTAATTTGAGTAACTAAATTTTTTAAATCTGCAATTGAAATTTCTGAACAGTGTTATGCGGTTTTCGGGCAGCTGACTTAGGTGACTGCTCGATTACTACAACATCCCTTTTTTCCCCCGGGATAATACTTTAGAACTGAGTTACTTGGACATCCGCTGAGGAAGCTACTAAATTTGATCTTACTTAGCGGCACCAAATTCTTTTATAAAATTATTTTGCTTATTTACAATTAAGGAATGTCTGATAAAAACTGGATGTTTACATCACACCATTTTTTTTAGAAATAACGAGAAGCTCATAAGTGGTGAAGCGATTTTTTGAATGTTAAATATTGCTGGTTTTGTAACCAATAGAAAATGGAGACAATATGAATAAGTTTATTTTTAGGGTTTTGTACTAACATATAAAACCTTATTCAAATCACGACCTGTGTCCGTCTGTCTGATCGTCTGTACGTCACAATACTTTTTCTCCGAAACTATAGAAGCTACAGCCATGAAACTTTGTTGACGATCGGAAATGATGACTTCTTGAAGGTTGTGATTATTCCCTGATTTTTCCATCAGTACTCATCATAGCTGGTTGGGCAGATAGTCCGACAGAGGTACCACAAACACAAACTCGTTGCCACTAACGAACTTTGAATTTGGTAACTGCTGCGCAAGCGGTGAGCGCCCTAACCGCTACACCACACGGACCACAATTTGTAAATAACCAGTTTTGAATAGGATCTCCAGTAAATATGCACTTTGGTTTTGAACGGAGTGTAAGTGCTTATTTAAAGGTATTTCAAAATGATAGATTGATAAACTTTTGCAATTTTTAATCAAATAGTTTTTCGGAATTAGTGCTTTTACTATTATTACTTATACGACTAACTTACATAGCCAATGCTAGGCTCCAAACAATTACAGCATTCTTTTTCTTGACATTCTTCATCAGTAACAGCAGTTTTTGAGTCACTGGTATCACTAACAATGTTTTTGAACCACATTTAACCAAACTGCTTAATCAAAAGTTTCTCTGCATCCTTTTTCGTTGCAGTTTTAATAACATAGCGACGTTGCTCTATTATAGTCATGTTCAATATGAAATGTTTTCCTCTCTTTTCTAAAGATCCAAAAGATTTTGTAGTGCACACCATCGCGGTTTCTCTTAATTTTATTCGTTTTATTGAATTAATAATATTAAGTTTGTTCATGGTTCATCTCAATTCTTCCTATCGTGAAGTTGAAAATCTTGTCCATGATTTTCGAGTTGTAAAGAGCTGAAAAATGTCGATGTATTCTTCTTTAGTCATTATAATCGCCTTCTTTCTCAATTCGTCTAAAAATCCTATACCTGCTAGTAGGAAACTGTGGGCTCTAACATCTAACAGGAAAAAAATTTGAGTTTCTCTTATATTTTTTGGCAACCTTCTGCAGAGCCAAAAAAAACAGAAGATGAAGAATGTTGTTATTTTTTAATTTAGGCCTTTACAACTACATATTACAGAAGAATCGTGTTAAGTCACAGGTTTTATTAGAATTTTTTGTAAGTTTATTGCATAAAAAAATTGTATATTGCAGAACTTATCTCATTGGGTCTCCGGCCAGCAACATCTTCAGTCTATACATACAATCTTCAGTCTATACATACAAATGGTTTACCTTTTGTTGGACTGGTACCATGTAGAAATTGTATCCAGATTCCGTCTGCTACACAAGACTACCTGAACTCAAGGTTTTTGGTAATGGTTGATATTGCAGAAGATCGAAGCAATATGTCGCTGAGTTCGGTTCATTTTCCAATCTATCATAACAGCAATCGGCACGCATTCTTTGTATTCTCTTCTCGATAATTGCTTTTTGTTTCTTTGCAAGAAATTCTGAAATTTTATGGTGTTCCTCCAAAAGTAGTACACAGTCTAAGAATGTGATACTGGGGAGCTAAACCCTATATCAAATTTGTAGAATATTTCGTAATTTCGTTTTACACGCACAGTAGAATTATATGTCAATTATTTTTTTTTTATTTTTCACTCGGCAGAAAGGTAAGTGCGTTTGCTATTAATGGAACTCCGTTGCCAGAGGTTTTCTAATAAATTCTCTAACCTTGTTTTTCTTTTCTGAACCTTTCCTGGATTTGCGGTCATCGCCACTACGGTCTACTAGTATTTAACTAACCATGAATGGTTCTCGTAATACGGCTGATTTGATATTTACTTGTTGAAAATGTTGTCATTTAAAACTTAAGCAAATGGGAATATTGTTTTTCATCACAAAATAGCATGAAGTGTCTGAAACACTGAATGTACGTCTTCTGAATGCATGTCTTCTAGTTTGAGGAGGAACTTTGTGGCTCATATGGGCGTATAAACCGTGTAAAAAAATATTTTGCTCAATTTTACTGTCTTTAAAAAAAACCTCTTTCTGTTGTCAATAATCTGCTCAACGTTTACCGATGAGCAGCGAAACTCACTCACAGTTATATGATTGCAAAGTTTCTTGAAACTTAAACATTGTCCTTATAATTGCAACAACAAAAACACATGCTAAGGCTTATTTTTATGAGTACTATAATATATTCCTAGTCGTCCGCAAAGTGTAATGGTCAGAATGCTCACCCTGTAAGCTAAAGGTCCCTGGTTCAAATCCCGTTGATGACGAAGACATATGTTTCGAGTGATTCTGCGGACGGACTATAGGCCTTTTCAATTATGATAGGTACTGGTTTAAAATCAGAACGTACTGCACCTGGGTGGATGGACAAACTGCTAAATCATGGTGTGACCATATCACCTTCTCGAGTGCCCATACATACGATAATGATATATTCTTAAAAAAATCAAAATAAAATTATTATTTCCACAGATAATTCTTCTATTGTTGGCTGGATGGAACTGTCTTGAATATTCACTTTAAAATTAACTTCTTTGTTATCACTCAACTACCTAAATTATAATAACAAACAAGTGTAACCGAATGTTAACAGTAATTTGTTTGTTTCAATAGAGATTAGGACTTAAAACGAACAAGAATTTTATAAGGTAATTGTAAATAATATCGTTAATGCCTTGTTTTTATCTAAGTGCCTTAACCTTCCTGTACTCACACCAAATTTCGGAACACCTTTTCCCGCGCAGGGCCCCATAAGCCAAAAATATGAAAAACAATTTCATGTGTGCTTCATCATAAGCCTAAACATTATATTTTTAAACAAAGAACAAGCAAATACCATGTAGTTACTTAAATAGTTTTCAAAATCTACTTTATTTTCTTTGGTACTAGAAAATCAGAACAGAACCATTTTTCACAAAAAAAAAAAATAATAAAAAAAACTTGTAAATACCATAAAACACATGTTACGGGATATACATACTACATGGGCTGATAACTCCCGAAATTTTCCAATAGGCCTTAACACTGGAAAATGAACAGAGAGGCTAATCTGTCACTAGATTTCATGACATTTCGTCCATTCATTTACAAGCTACAATAGGTAGAGTGACTTCACTTCTTTCTGAACAATCATTGCAATGGATAGAGAAATGTTAACCCACATATGCTTCTTTGAGGACAATAGTTTATCGGTGATTTAGTGAATTTAAAAAGGGTCATACAAGCACCGAAGACGCATCTCGCTCTGGAAGGCCAAAAAAGGCGACGAGTTCGGAAATCGCAAGGCAATTGCATCGAATCGTTTTGAGTGTTCGTCAAGTCAAGTTGCGAGAGTTAGCTAAGGCAGTCAGCATCTCAAAGGAATGGGCAGGATACATTATGCACGATACATTCTGAACATGAAAAAGCTATCAGCGTTATGGGTGCCGCGTTTGCTTACCGTCGACCAAAAGCAACACTGCATTGATGATTCTCCGGCTGCAGCGTAATCATGTAGACTTTTTTCGACATTATCTGACGATGAATGAAACATGGCATGGGTATATTACCATACGCCTGAGCTCAATAGACAGTCTCTAGGAAGGACGACCAAAGTGGCCAAAAGTACAACGCTCGGTAGAGAAGGTGATTGCCTCCTTTTTTTTTGGATGCGCATGGAATAATCTTCATCGATTACCTGTAGAAGGGAAGAACAGTTACAGGAGAGTATTATTCAGCATTATTGGGCAAACTGAACGACGAATTAAAGAAACACGGCCCGTTGATGCAGTGATCCATGCTATGATCACTGCAACAACGTACCGTCACACAAGTCCTTGAAAGCGATCACCAAATTGGACTAATTACGATTCAAAACTAGACGGGGGCTATTCTCCAGACCTAGCCCCTAGCGACTATTATCTGCTCCAAGTGGCTATAGGGATGAGGTTCAGATTGAATGAGGAAGTTATTATGAGTACCGACATGCTTTTCGAAGATTTGAACATTTCGTACTATAGAAAGGGCATCGAAATACTGAAAAATCACTCTAACAAGTGTATTGCCCTGGAAGGGAGCTATGGTGAGGAATAAATGTAACTCTGCCCAAAAACGCTAGTTTTCACTAAAAATCCCGGGACTAATCAGCCCACGTATTATGCACTATAGGCTGACATAGATATAAGCTACGGCATAAAAATTATGGTACACCATAGCAGCATGTTCCAAACTATATAATTTTTTGCAAGTGGCTTAGTTATAACGTGATCTGCGATTTATTTTTGATATCCAAAGCAGCCAAATTGATTATTGAATGTTGGTAAGGACTTGAGAACATCTTATTGGCATATTTCCGTGAGTCTCATCTTTATGTTTTTTGGCAAGGATGTGTGGAGAGTACTTAGTGTGAATGGAAATATACTGTATGTATTCTCTCCTGTTTAACGCTTCAAATCGATCGTTGGTAATTTGTTGTTCCATTAAAACGCTTTAATTTAGATTTGTCAACATATATTTAATTCGGGGGAAGTTAAATTCTGAAGAAGGGCGCACCTCACTCCCGAAAGATATTCGTTGACAAATTTAAATTATTTATTTATGTTTAATGGAACAGTCAACTATCAAGAACGGAGTTGGCAGTTTATGAAATAATTTGACAGACTCTCAATAAAAATCATGCGGTTAATCCTCCCGTTGGGATTGTTTACCAGATGCATAATATATGCGTTGATACCTGCTACATTCATCTCGCTATTAAAACCACCATGAGCTACCTGTTTTGTTCCTCGAGCAGCGTTATATGTCTCGCACATAGATATAGAGAGTACTGGATGCGCAACCGGTCGTGAGAGCCGAAGCAATTAGCAACCTTCGCCAAAGTTGTGTGAAGTTGAGGTTTGAAGTGATATACTTTTGTTTTAGCACTCTTTTCACGGCGAAACACGTTCACATTTAAAAGGTTTTGTAATTGTGAAGATCGCGCGTACGAATTCGGAACTTTAATTCACAGTTTTAATTGAAAAGTTACGAAATTTCCATCCGCTTTGACACATGAGTTTTCTCGGCGATTTTGCGCTTTTTTCGATTTTCTTTTGCTTTGACATTCGAGTTTTCCGTGAGAGTCGTTCTTTGTTTGTACTCAAACTGTTTTCCGAATGATAACGAGGGCGCGATCGTGTGCACGTGAAATGAAATTTCGTTGGTGTGCGCGGGTGTCAGTGGGGGAAGCGATTCTTCTGAAGAGAGAAAAGAAAAATCTGTCTGGAAACAAAGGGGAAGGAGAAAAAGAGGGAATCATATAGTTTCGAGAGCGTAAGTTATTTATAACTTATTTATGTGGCAAATTTGCTTCTCACATGGACGAGTACACAGATTCTCGTTGCTCGTCCATTTTGTTGAATTGTAGTGCATCAGCTATGCAGCTTTATCAATATCTTCATTGATTTTGGCATCATCATGCATGCTGGATACAAAAAGGGCACTTTTTCCCTTTTTGGCACATAAGAAAGAAGACTACAATTACCTCCAGTACCCGAATAAGCTGGATTTTTCCGTTCGGTCACGTATCTCCGTAAATTGTTTAGGCGGTTCCCGTTTGATTTTACAAATCGCTTCAATCATGGTCAAAAAAAAAATCCAGTATTCTGATCACCATCACTCGGTTGTAAACTTGATACGGGCCGTCAGGTTGCTTCCTTACGAAAGGTTTCATTTTGGGAATAAAATATTTTGGCATTCATCGAGGCACAATAAATATAATAATGAAATGTTCAGCATCGTAGGTTTCTTCTTCACCTTGCTGCAATTTTCGCTTTCATAGGCAGAGCCAAAACATTCTTCCAACAGCGAGCTGATTTGATTTTTATTCATCTTCATATGAAATATAATGTGCTGTTATAAAACTGGACAAAATGTTGTCACGCAAATAGCCACTAACGAAGAAAAACACCAAAAATGCAATCAACATAATAAGGTTATACTTACACAAAAACTTGCACCTATGCCCGCGTAGGTACCACGAACCGATTAGCGTCAAAACAGAGTACTCGCGCGACTCACACTCCTGTAAAGTTAGCAACGAATTCTGCAGCTAGCAACTCCGAGAAAGGAAATCAATTTGAAAAAGTATTTCGTCGGTCTCACAGATCAGGTTGATTGCATACAAGTATTTTAACGTAAGCTTTTTTAAGTGAATGGCTCGCTTTGATCAAAATCAACAATTTCATTCTTAAGAGCTTTGTACTAAAATATAAAACCCTATTGCAATCACGAACTGTGTCCGTCCGTCTGTATGTCACAGCAGTTTTTGTCTGGAACAATAGAAATTGCAGCCATGAAATTTTGTGGAAAGGTCAGAAGTGGTGACTTCTTGAAAGTTTTGGGGCGAAAATTTTTTTCAGAGAGTTTTAAAGCGGATAGGCATATCGGGATGTGACATTTCAAAAAAAATGTTTTCATTGGAAAGGTCTTGATGAGATCTTTTCAAAACAAGTCTTAAAATTGCCTTATCGGCAGCGTGGGGGGCAGGAATAGGAGAAATGTGCAAACTTTTCGCGTACCCCCATCGCGATTGGACACTTTTCATCCTTCATAATTACAACAACCACAAATACGTGAGAAGTCGAAATTCACTCAACTTTGTTAGTGAAAGTATGATTTATCGATTTTACATTTTCTTGAATAAAATTTTAACGGTCGCTTCAAATTCGATCGAATTCTGTACAGAAATGACTACTTATAAGATTGACCTGTCCTGAAACTTTCACAAGGATCAAATGGTATTTAACGAAGTTATAGCGGTTTGAATTTTCCTGTATTGCTATGGAATAATATGAGCTGTACTCGTATATTAGTGTGGAAACATATGGCTTTGGAACAATATGCGCTTTTTACCGGCTCAGACACTACAGGTTTGCTAGGATTCGCATGAAAGTTTAAGGAATGATAGGTATTGTGAACACCTTTGAGAATTGGTTCAGCTAGTAGAATCAGTAATCGCAAAACAAAATAATGGCTTTTTTTGAATCCGAAGATTGAATAATTTTGAGTTGTTTTTCCCAATTTCAACGTTTGAGGTACATGCTTTTAGCACTTGATTCAATTTAATGAATGACTGAAAATGATTACCTACAATAAATACTCATAGGTGAAACAAGCCGGGGAAGCAGGAGAGAGCTTCTAATAGAAGGGCTTTGTAACCATTCTAAGGTTCGAGAAAAATTTTCTGATGCCATGAAGCGATGATTTGAATTATGAACCCAATACATGTTTAAGAAATTGTTCAAATTCATCTAAAAGATGCTGAGTTTTGTTCATAAGCACAAACAGCCGCGATTTTGTTCCATGTCAAATAATTTTTCACAATGCTCGGCTCATTGAACATTTTCAAGTAAACCACTGTTCCTTAAATTTTTATGAAAATCCGAGGAAAATGAAGAGTGCCTTGATCGACTTAAAATATAATTATATTAACTATCAACATGTGTTATTGTTTTTGTAATTCCATACAATTGAAATGGTGATAACTCACTTGATTATGATTTGATTTCTATGAAATTTCTTATATCAACCTACATAATGTAAAACTACATGCATGTAAAACTTTAAGAAGTTTAAGGGCACCGTTTCGATTTTTGGGGGAAAATGTAAAATTTTCGAATCAAATCATTATTAACAGAGTTCAGTAAAATTTTATTTCTGAGCTATATGTTGCCCTTGGACTCAAAAAGACCTACCTTCGTGATTTTTTCAGATTTTCGGCTCAAAGGTATCCAATCGTGAGGGTAGGGGACACAAATATTGTTCGTGTATTTTGCCTGCCTCTGGACTCCTCACGCAGATTCTGAAAGCGCTAAGACCTTTCATTTGATACCTTACTCGACTACATTTAACGATAAAAATTGTTCAAGGCCACTTCTTTATAAAAGGGGAATCCTTAAAAATTTTTGATATATTTTATAAGGCCTAAAGCTTTTAGTAATCACCACTTTTGACCTTTTTACAAAATTTGAGTTTTGTAGCTACTATAGTTTCGGAAGAAATTTTTTGTGATGCACGGATAGACGGACAGATGGGCAGAAAAACGGACAGATGGACGGGCGGGCGGATAGATAGGACGTGAAACGAGGAGGTTTTTGCAAAACTTCTTGCAGGAAGTCCTAAAAATTATGGAGCTAGATCCAACAACAAATCACTTAGGCGCTGACATTCGTTGAACTTTGCTAATAATAGTAGGATTTAACATTTTTGTCAGTAAAACTGTATTAGTATAATTAAATTGGATGAAATCAGACATTTAAGTAGTTGTTTGAAATAATATTTTATTCTATAAGTTTCAATAAAATTTAACGACGCTATAGCCATTTGAATTTCCTCCGATTACAACAATCATATATGATTTTTCCATTACATGGGCTTTCCATCGAGCCAGACACTACACTTTTGATTGAATCATCTCCAAATTTTCAGATAAGATGAATAACAAAAGTGCAGTTAAGATTCAGGTCAGTCAGTTCTGTCAAAGCAAGAATATATTTGCTGTGCATGTCATAAAAAATTTTCTTGAATTAAATCATTCTATTTATCTACATATTATAGGTTAAGTACAAAATCTTTTGACATGAGCGTAGTTCTGTCTACTCAGCTTCTTATAAAAATAAAGTCATTTTTGGTGAATTCTATGATTAGAAATGTAAATACCAAGTTTTGATTAGACACTCCTTAATTATCGATTATTGTCTAACAATCGAAATTAGTTGTTTTGGTCAGGATTTCAATGTTCTCTCTCGCCAAACTTAAGTTTTGTGTTTATCTGTAGCAGGTACACATCTACTTCTTTCTTCTTCTTTGTACAACTACAGCCTCTTTCGGGCCTTCGCTTAGAGATAGTTAGAGTATCTCATTTTCATGACCGTATTGATTTTTTCAGTACCATGCTCCCGTGTGCTCAGCTATGATATGATCTGATCAAATCAGTACATATCCCCACTGCGTCAACACTCGTAGTCTGTCCGAAAAATCCTCTGAACTAAATCAAGTTGCTCCCAAAGAGATTTTAACCTGGGACCTTCGGCTTCTGCGTTCATGCTCTAACTACTAGACCACACCGACTACGGCACACTTCTACTGCCTGTATCAATTTCAAATGTGCATAATTAATTATTTTTATTAGTCGTTATTTTGGCACTTAAATACACGAATTGGCCCACATTTTCGATACTGTATTCACCAAGTATGATATTTTGGGTATGTGAGGTATTTTTCATCGACTGCATCATGAGCTTTATTTTATTTTCATTGATTTGTAACTCTATTAGTTATGATTTGCTGTCAAGTTTCAGGAAAAGTTCTTTGCTGGTTGTTAAAGACCGCGACAAGATGTTGATGTCATCCACATAGACTCGACTTGATAGTAACGTATTTCTTGTAGCGACAGGTAGCTTTCTGAAGACGTATTCTAGAGCCAAATTGAATGGCAATGGGGCCAGCCTATCGCCCTGCTTAAGTCGGTGAGTTGGTTATTGACGCGAACGATCCATTACTCCTGGGCAAAAATAAGCCGTATTTTTCCCATCTTCTGAAATTGATAGCCCTCAAGATCATTTCATTGGCCAGTCAAGTAGATATCAGGTTCACTATACCTACGATTAAGCCATAGCCCAAGATTATTAATGAAGCTAAGCAGCCCATAGTTGCTGCAACTAACTAAGAGTTCGTCGCCTCTTTTCACAACCGTGGGAACCATACGTAAAGCCAATTTTTAATTGGAGCTATTGGTTTATAGTACTGTTTCTTGCTGAATGCTTGCGCACATATATCGTAGCCTTTAAGGAATACAGACTCCACTGCACTCATAAGAAGACTTTCGTTGCTCTCTTTTAGTCAGAAGAGTTTATCGTGCATGCCGCGATCTAGATTGGGATGTTTTTCTTAGCTAGGTTAGTGACTTCGAAAACCGCAAAAGCATCCACATAGCTGACGTTCACAGCCTCAATATTCCTAATCAGGTCCAGGAATGAAATCTTTGGTTACACCTAATAGTGCCTTTCGCTTCTCCAGTGGGTCATACAGGAAACTCCGGCTTTCCTACAGGTCATACCGGACTCTCTTAAAAATTGCAGTACATATGACGAAACTTGAAAAGAATTACTGTGTGCGAAGAATATCCGCTAAATATGCAGAGCCAAGTGTGTGCCTGATGTTTAAGGTCACAAGCAGTACCACGCTTTGGCAGAATGTGCTGTGCGCTCCAGCTTCCATAAAGATACGTCCCCAGCATCACGATTGTATCGCGGGCAATTTTTCTGTAGCATGCATACGAACCTCTTTGCTTTTCATAATGCTGGAAAAACGCCTACCAATAGGAACGCGTTGCATGCTGCGAGCACCAATCCAGGGCAAGCATGAAAAACTAGTTGAAATGATTTGACTGGGATACTGTCCAGTCTTGGCGCTTTTCGTGGCTTCATTCAAGTGCCTCATTTTCAAGTTTACTCATTAAAACCCAGCCAACAGCGTGTATTTCTTGTGCCTATCAATCTGCAGAGCTTTTGCCGACCTGTATGCAACATTTTATTATTTTTTTACACAAGTTTTTTGGCAATTGCTTCGTTTCTCAACAATTTTTCAGGACCATCAGTACACAACAGCCTCAATGTGTCGCAGTTAACTTCAAGGTATAAAAGGGGTGAAGGCTAAAAGCACCCTTTCTTTTCTGAACGTATTTATTTAATAGCAAGTTGAGTAGGGCATAATTGGAACGCTGAAAAACATCTTTAAAGAAATCTAAAATTATTGACTACGAGTAATTGGAAAATTCTTCTATTATTAACAATTCAAGATTAATTTAGTGTGCTCTCTTTCGACAATATCATTTCGAGAATACAATTTTCCATCGAAAATGTATTTGTTCTTCTAAAGCCCTTATCCAAGAAGTATTTAATATGGAAGGTGATTTATGTTTAATGGAGTGCTCGTCTGTTTATTTCTATTTAACGCAACGAACGGTCTACGTGTCAACTTTGCAAATATTAAAATTTGTCCTTATTTCAAGGCCTAACACATTTTTGCAATTTTATTGCGTTTGGTAGCCTTCAAGTGAACTTAACAAGCATTAAGCTACCGCTGGTCGCGTTACTGAAAGTTCATATTACATAAATAGGTGCTAGGGTTGTGAGTAAGTTCCAGTTATTAATTCAATCATTTTTTCACGAGAGCATATTCTGCTATCGAGTTATTAGCATCGCGCTTTTGGACTTTTAGACAGCATCAATACTTCCTTCGCTTCGAGACAAAAGAAGGCAACAAAATACAATTAAAGGTCAGATTCTTGAATAAGATGTTGTCGGGCTCACCTATGCGTTCAAAATTAACGCCAAACAAGTTATTACGAGTATATAGACAATAAGTTCGTTCTCTAATTTCATTCCTGCGAAGAACCAGCACCCTATTTCGATTAATATAAATTTCAAAGAGAGTCTGCGCTTTGATATTTCATTAACAGTATGGAGTAACATTAATTAAAATGAAGTTGAAACACAAAATATGTGTGTTGTTATAGTACAATGTTCATGTTAAATAAAGCATAATTACGTCAAGCTCAAATACTATTATTGGTAAAATAAATGATTGATTGCTATTACAGATTCTTGGAAACTGAAAGCATATTTGTTTGTGACGTTCACTTCCTTTATCCTATTGTCGAATAAATCGTCATAGTAACGGAAGACAAAATGCTGCTGTTATTTATTTACTAGCCCATTCTAGAAAAGAACATGTTTGGCTCCATTTATTTTTGCTTCTCCAGTCGGTTTCGATTCTTTCACCATATTGAATTTTCAGGCCTTTTGTGTGATTATAAGCTCAAATACAATGAACAATAGTCTTACTTTTCTATTTTTCGGATTTTTCCAACAAGTATTGAGAATGTTTTGCTACTTGTAAATGAGAAAAGAAAATCGCTTCAAGCAAAAATCGTTAGAGGAGACTTTATTTGTTGTTAGCTTAAAATAAGACCTTTGAAGATTTATTGAGAGTTGAATACTTCTACACAGATGTAAGGCTTTCCCATATGTGGAAAGAAATATAGTTGTTAAAGAAAGATTGCGGTAAGCTTTTCATAGCAGTTTCAGGTGAAGAATATAATTCGTACAAGCAGTGTAGTCATAAAACATCAATTTGTAATCATCAAGGATGCATATGGAAATTTGATTATGATGCTACATTTAAACGACCTTATGCCGTGTTTTTTACAAATGCAGAGCCCAATTGCAATAAATTTTGACTTTTGAGCGTCTATGCCTCACAGCAGGTTTTCTCAGCAACTATACACAGTGTGATTAAAAACTTTTGAAAAATCGGTAGTTAGGAGTATCTGACATAGAGTTGAACACCTTTTTTTGCCCATCGGAAGTCTATATGAAATGAAAGGTTTTGACCCAGTCTTCCAACCAGTTGTCAAAAATTTTATATCTACATGGAGATGTAATCGGCATCTGGTGGCCACTAATCTAAATCAATACCTTATAGAGAAAAATCTATCTTTGTAGTACTGAAGCTTCCTCTGATCAAGAGATTCAGAGAAAGAATAGCAGGTACAGGAGCTTTAGACACGTGTTCCTCGATTTTTTCGCGAAATGACGTATGAAGGTTTCGCTATGAACGGGTGATGCGAATCAATATAATCCTGATTGAGAGTTCGATGCAACCTATCACTAAACTAAATAATATTAATTACAAATAAATTTTATTCGCTTAAGCTTTTCCCCCTATGCACCTTAAACTATTCAGTTCATTTAAATTAGAGCGATAAGGAAGAGGGGCAATAAAACAAAAAAAAAACGACTTCAATCTGCCCTAAGTAGAGTAAAATAAATTTCATGGAAGCGGCACCATATAAGATTTTCCCCGTTTCATTTATGGTGGTTTTAGTGTTTTTAAATTCATTATTTTTTGAAATTTATTTCATCCTTTTCAGAGCGCATTGAAGTATATTTTCTTGTTTTCTCAAAGTTTTGTTTCTAATTCACCGTTTTTAGTGGCAGACTTTTTGTAGCTTACAAATTAAGGTTTATAAATTTTATATGTTGAACTTTATCGAGAAATCTTTCGTGGATTAACGAGAAGAAATATTTAAATTTTTCATTAGAACTTTAAAGCTAGAAGAAAACATTAATCTCTTCAAAGATCACCATTTACAAGCCTGGTTGAGGAATTGTCGCCGAAAACTAGACCCATATTCACTGCTGATTATGATGACAACTTTATTTATAGATACGAGTTCAATGCTGATATTTCGAAAATCTTATAGCCTTGCATTACTTTTCAAGACCCCAAAGATCAGCTTTAGATAAAGCTATGAGGACGCTCAGATAAGTACTTAGCCTACAAAAGAAAAACGAAAATTTTGGAAAGTGGCGTTTTATTTCTCAACATAATCTCCTCTTAGCTCGATACAATTGACCCAGCGATCCTCCAACTTCTTTAAACTGTCTGAAAAATGCGTTTTCTCGAGGTCTGCAAAGTAGGCCTCCGTAGCAGCGATGACTTCTTCATCCGACTCAAATTTCTGCCTGGCGAGTGACTTTTTCCAGTTTGGGAGCCAAAATAAGTCGCACGGGGCCAAAACTGGAGGATACAGCGGATGGGGTAGCAGTTCGCAACCCAATCCGACAAATTTAGTCGTGGCAGCGGCGGAGGTGTGAGCCGGTTCGTTGTCATGGTGGAACAGCAATTTTCTTCGCCAAATGGGGCCGTTTTCCGCATTTCGGTGTCGAATCGGCCAAATAATTTGGCATAGTAGACCCCTGCGATTGTTTTGCCCTTCTCCAGGTAGTCGATGCAAATTACACCTTGTGAGTCCCAGAAAACGGTGGCCATCACCTTTCCGGCCGATAGAAAAGCCTTCGTCTTTTTCAGAGCACGTTCGCCGAGTGAAGTCCATTGTTTCAACTGCTCTTTGGTCTCTGGTGTGTACCAGTGGAGCCATGTTTTGTCGACGGTCACGAAATGACGCAGAAACTCTTTGGGATTGCGCTTAAACAGCGACTTTCCGGTCTGAAGTGGTCTTACGGTTGCGTTTGTTATCCGGAGTGAGCACCTATTGCACCGACAGCGTTCTTATTGCCAAAATTTCATGCAGGATATGCCTCAAGCGGAGATGCTTACTACCTCAGCTATCTCGCGCACCTTCAATCAGCGGTCTGCCAATACGAGCTCGTGGGTTTTTGTAACGCAATCCTCCGTGGTAACGTTGAAACTCGTTTAACCAATTTTTTTCGGTCGCCATTGCAGGAATAGGTTCACGGTACCCAGCAGCCAAGCGCTCTTTGATTTCACTGTGCGATTTCCTTTCCAAAAACAAGAATCTATCCACTGACCGATATTGCTCTTTTTCCATTTTTTTCAAATCCGCGGACATGCCCGCTTCGCCACGCGATCAAAACAAAACTACGAGTCCGATCCGGCTGAAATTTGAAAACGTGCTACAACATAGTGAATCTCTCTTGCGATAGTAGCGCCACCGGGCGGGGAGGCTAAGTAATTATCGGACCGCCCGCGTATTTTATTGGGCACTACAAATATAAGAAATAAAGCCATCTAAACCTACTCACATCTATTAATTAGAATCTATTAATTATATTCAATGTTCTAGGGAACATTTCCAAAGAAAAAATATTGTTTTTATGTCTGCATTGCAAGAATCACTAAATTTAATTTCCTGTGAGAATAATTGCTACAATTTTCAACGAATGAATACACATATCATGTTTCAAAATCCCAATGTCTCCATGCTTTTCAGTCACGCAATTCTAATTGTTTGTAATACGAGTATGTATAATATCTTTATCTACGGAAGTTTGGAGCATTTAAGAATTAGTTCGCTGTTCTTTTTTACTAAGCTTAAGGACGAACATTCGAAAGGAAAAGCATTCGTGAAATATCTCTCAAATATAAGTATTTCTCATAATAATCATAAATTGTACGATCTAAACTGATATGAATCATTAGTCTAAAATAGGTAGGCATTTCTCTGTAAACTGAGCAATAGGTTCGAAGAAAGCTGTCTAGGCAGCTTTTTTGCTTATAATACTAAATAATTCTTATTCGACATACACCCATTTAGGAATAAACGGTAGATGAGCCAAAAATATTTCCACTGATGTAGAGAGTATTGAGCATTTTCTGAAAAATAAATACAGGGGACTATTGCCTTTGTCAGCAAAATTAAATCTTTGCTATTTCCATACAACTTTAAGTTTAGGAATTAAGTAATTGAACAACAAAGAAATGATTGTTCGTGATTGATTTCATTTTCGAAAAATAATTCTGAAAAATTAAAAAAAAAGAATAAAACCTTCCCTTTAATTTTGCGTGTTTAATTTTATTTTCATAATCGATTTTTGACCGTTTTCGTTCGATCTTCGCTGAAGAATTCTTTTTTTTATTTTTTGAAAGAAATGAAAAAATCAATATAATTATAGTTCTACTAATTATATAATATTTTAATATTTTATGAGTAACAAGTAAAATCACACAATTAAAGAACTTTTAAGTAGTCAATTATTATTTGATATCCGCAGGCTAATTTTCTTTTTTCATGAAAAGCCATCGGGCCTTGTTCTGTTAGGTGAGTCCTTTGAGTTATCTCCAGTGACACTGAAAAGTAAGACCCGACAATAATGATGACTCAAAAGTGTCGAAACGCGTCTACTCAAGGAAAAAACTTTTATGTACTCTGAATCTTAGGCTATATCACAAGAAGATAAAGAAAATACTATCAAGAATATGGTTTATTGGTTTTTCAAAAACATATACAGGTGAGAAAACTTGTAGAATATTCTACTCACTTTTAAAACTATGTTTGGCTTCTTCTTCTTGATCAAATCTAAATGTTTGGCTCTTATTATCACAGAGCTTTAGGATGTGACCCGGATTTCACTATCTTCCTCATCAATCATGTCAATAACGCTCACATGTCTATATTCCTTATTTCTGGCAAGCAATTTGACGAGGATGTAATCACCAGGGTTAAGTGCTTTTATTGTACCAGAAATAGGCCCAACGTTATTCCCAGATTCTGAATCAGTGAACACATCTTGCACAAGTTTTGGTTTGTTTTCAAAAATAATTTTTAACGATGCTAAAGACAACAATAATTCTAACAAAAACAGCTTGGATTTTCTTTTTTACCCTACCTCAACAGAATTTGATTTTATACCCAAAGAATTATAGAATTTTCCAACGACTTGTGGCACAGTGAGGGTGCCAACAACATTTTGTTGTCGTTCGATTTCAGCTCTCATTTCTTTAATCATATTACATTGTACAGTGCTTAAACTGATGGCGCGACATCTCTCTTCAATAGCTTTTACAAATTCCACCAGATTTTCAACATCGCCTCCAGAGGATGCTACATTGCCCCAAATGTATGAGATGTTAGCCGATCGTACTCATCGAGGGAAGGTAGCCAGTGGCAAATATGGCTCTCACTAACGGATCCTCGAGGCATGGCGAACCTTTGAGTATGCGGTAGGTAGAACGCTATGAGAAGGAACCCAGAAAAAACCAAGATGAAAGTCGAGAAGGAGAAAAACTTACGATGTGGGTACCGGCGCCAGAGGGTAGTGAGCGAGCAGGTTTCTGGCCGTCGTCATCCAGCGACGGCAATGTAATGGAAGTGGTGAATTTGGTTTCTATAACGGATATATCTACAAGCAATCACGGGCCAGACAAAGAAAATCTATTAAGACGTAGACCCTTGTTGGTGCGATCATCGTCAAAACAAGAAAGCGAACGTGGGGAAAGCCAGCAAATTCCCAAAAGTTAAGCCGAAGTAACTGTCTTCAATGACAACACAGGGTTCGTTAGGGGAACCAACAACCCTGGCTTCATCTTTGGTCGGCTGAAAAATCAAACTGCAATTCCGTCGGCGCTCGGGCGAAGCAAAAACAAAAAACGGTGCGAACACCAGAGCATCCTAAAGAAGAAGTGCGGGAATTCTGCAGGACGCACCACATGTTGGTAAAGTATAAGAAAACATAAAGAAGATCATTAATTTGGCAATTACTGTTACGATCGCTACCGGTGCAATCGAAGCAAGGGTCCTAAATGTCGAAATAATAACGAACCATCCTTAGGTCCACAAAGTGATCGCGGCAGAAAAACAAAGGAGTGACTAGGTAAACCAAGCGCCGTTGTGTGATTTCAGCGTCCCGTGGAATATGTGGCTGAAGTACTGTACTCAGAAATGGAAGCCGCTGAACTCCCAAAAAGGAGTGCTGACAAAAGGAGCGTAGAAAGCCGCAAATAAATGCTTTCAAAAAGCGCCAGAAAGTAAAGCCCGTACGGTTGCCCAGCAAGGAAAAAGGCCCGAGAAAAAACCCGGCAGCAGGCACTGCTCGTTAAACCCTGATGGCCGATCCTGCACAAAAGTGCTGCGGGATACAGGAAAAATGTAAGGCCCGAGGACACAAACACTGCTATTGAAGCAGTGTGACCAACCTGATCGGGACACATACTGGTCGAATACGGAGGCTATGGTCACACGACACAAGTATGCAAAGGGCGCAATAGGAATTCCATATGTTACAAATACGGTGAAATGGGACATAAAAGATGAGAGTGTACAAAGGAGGCACACTGCATTCTTTGCAAGGATGCTGATCCAAGACCGGATCTTGGTCAAGTCTTGAGACCAGGAAAATGTCAGGTTTTTCAGGAAGCGCTAGCGAAAGCAAAATCAGAACTTCGATGACCCGCATCTTGCAACTAAGCCCACTCTGCAGCTCAACCGCCAAAAACTTGCTTGAGCAGTTTGCGAGGGACATGAAAGCCGACTTTTTTCTGCTGGGTCAGCATTACTATGATAAAAGTTCTGCATCATGGTATCTTGATGAAACTGATTCTGCCGCCATCTGGGTTCGGAACAGTGATTTCCAGGCGGAGGGCTATGGACGAAGGCCTGGTTTCGCGTTGGTTCAGTTCACCGGGACCTCATTTTTTAGTGGGTACCAAACGCCGAACAAGCCGATATCATGTTTCCAAGCCATACTTAATGCTTTGGAGGGCATTGTCTCGAACGCAGACGAAAACATTATATTTTGGGGAGACTTCAACGCTAAAACAATCGAGTGGAACATGCCTTTAACAGATCCGCGGGAAAACGAATCCTAAAAATAGCGGCCAGGACAACGCTCATCGTACTGAACACCAAAAGTACGCCGACTTTCCGCTGTATTGGCTGTGAAGAAACCATACCGGACGTGACATTTGCCTCGGAGTTCATCCTTGATCCAGACCTGTGGAACGTTTCTTACGACAGGCTACTGAGATTATAAATGCCAGATGAGTTGAACTTGATCGCCTGTACGGATGATGATGCGATTCTGGTCGCCAGACGCCCCGTTGAACCAGCGAAAACTAGGTATGCTAATGCGTACTCAATGCTTCAATCTAGCACTGGAGAAAACTGAAGTGGCTACCTTGACAAAAAAAAGAAAATCCCTAAAATAAGGATGATCAGTACTGGAGCCAATGAGCAAATCGGGGGAATAGCTGAGAAGGGTGCTTCGAGCGTATCGGCTCTCAGTCGACTTACGGCCAACGTACGAAACCCAATCCATGAAAAAGACGCCACTTGATGAATGCCGTAGAGTCAGCACTACTCTGCGGAGCAAAAAAATGAGCGATATTCTCAGTAAGAAGGTGTAGCGGAAACGTTTGGCACAGGTACAGAGAAGAGGAGCACTGAGGATTGTATTTTCATATCCGACAGTCTCTGGTTCGGCGTGAGAGTTATTGCAGGCGTGATATCTGTTACCCTCCTTGCCAGAGAGCGCTGCGCGATTTACCTGCATCGAAGCGAGGACGCAAGGGAGATGGTTGTCCGCGAGGAGAGACGGCACTCACTCAACGATTGTTAGCTGTCTTGGGTGAATTACATGAAGGAAATTTGGACTGCACGGCTCATTTCGAATCTGAGGGCGTGGCTAAATGGAAAGCATTATGAGACTGACTTCCATACGACCGAGCTTTTGAGCAAGCATGGGTATTTCCGGTCTTACTTCCACAAGATTGGTAAGTTACGGTCTCCCGGCTATCGACTTTGCCCAGAAGAGCAAGACGATGCCTGTCACACATTTTTGCGACCAAAAATGGGACAGGCTGCGACGGGACCTCTACAGGGGACGAGAGGGGTCTCCCTTGACAATGAAGCGATGTGGCACATTATGTCCGGACAGTCCTTAAAGATAAAAGGGATTTACAGCAGTCGGGGGCTGGGGGATCACTTGCCTTGCAATTCCTCTTTCTCACTTCCCGCTCAAGGAGGGATCTCCCAGTTTAAAGGCGCATCACGGCGTAGTAAAACGAGACCTGGCCTGAAGCATTGTGTCGAACGGTTCCAGGCCAGGTTCTCAGGTTGACAGGGGAGTTGTTTAATGGGTAGTCCAGTCGCTCGCGACTATGGGAGCCCCACATTTAGTGCGTGCATGGGATTCATCTTCCAAACACCAAACAAAAAATCGAAAATTGTATTCAGATGAGCCTGAACGATGGAGAATGAGAAAAACTCGTAGAGAATGAGAAAAACTCGTAGAGAATGAGAAAAACTCGTAGAAATTGTGCAGTAAGATATAACTGTATCGTTTTAAGACAATAGAACCGTGTGTAAACTGATATGCATATGAGACCCACCAAAATAAAAAGCCTGGATTCTGGAGTATCTTCCATTTTGTGTAAGTAAGCGTTTGGAGTGTTTATATTAACTTTTTTATCAATCGCGATAGGCGTTTCTTATATTTCAATACTTCCTTTTTCAGAATTGTAATTTTTTCATATTTTTTCTTATTTATTTTAATGTCTGATCTTCTTCCGTCTTTTTTTTTAATTATTTCAGCAATTTAAGGTATTGGCATTTGAGATAAGTTTTATATATTTGAATCTGGAGTATTTTCTCTCATATACGTGTTGGTAACATTTGCCAACATTTTCTTTTTTTTTTTCTTTAAAAGCCGTCGGGCCTTGCTTAGTTGTGTGAGCAGACGCGTTTCGACTACCTTGAGTCATCTTCAGTGTCTAAAGGATGTGTTGAAGGGAGCGACTTTATATAGTCGTAGGATGGGTAATTAGCGGATGGGTAATGAGGTCAGGAAGTAAATTACTCAATTATACCAGGTAGGGGGATATTATGTTTTTGTTTTTTTGCTTGTTGGCTGTCCGTTTGTTCTGTTTCATCTTGTTTTCGTTTTCGTCTAAGAGTGGGGTCTAGGACTGAGAAAATTGCGTCGGGATTGGTAACAAGTTGTCCGTTGATAATGTCACCGTCTGTCTTTCTATGTTTATAAATTTCAAACGTTTCTAGGATGTCAAGTCTCGGTCCTTTGTTTTGTTTGTGTAGCAATTTCATAGAGTTTGTCAAAGCGTCAGGCTCATGTGCGTGGTTTTGTAGGTGCGTCGCATAATTGGAGTCTACCTTGTCGTATAAGAAAGATCGTAGGTGCTCTTTGTATCTTGTCGTTAGTTTTCGTGTTGTCCTTCCTATATATACTATGTCGCAGTCCATGCATGTCAGTTTGTTTATGCCGCTGCCTTCGTATATCGATGTGTCATTCAGTTTTGGCTTCAGTTTGTTTCCAATGTTGTTGTTCGTTTTGAATGCAGTTTGCAATTTGTATTTCCTAAGGAAGTTTGATAGTTTGTATGTCTCTTTGCCTACGTATGTTAACGATACCCACTGTTGGTCGTTCTTATGCGTTTCAGTCGGTTGGCGTTCCTGTTTTTGTTTGTACTGTGTGACAAGTTTGTCAATGTCGCATTGTTTGTATCCGTTATCATTAGCTATTCTGTAAATGTTGTTTAGTTCTTTGGAGTAGTTAGTAGGAGTCATGGGCATGGAGTGAAGCCTCTGCACCATTGATCTGTACGCTGCTAGCTTATGTTGTGCTGGGTGGTTAGATGTTTCATGTATGATATGATCAGTTGTGGTTAGTTTTCTGTATATTTTGTAGTCCAATCGTGTTTGTTCACGTGTCACAGTTAGGTCCATATAGTTGAGTTGTCTGTTTGTTTCTTTTTCCACAGTGAACTTTATATTCGGGTGAATTTCATTCATATAGGTAAGTAGTTCGTCTTGTTTATTTTCTTGTGAGTCAATGACAATGAAACAGTCATCCACATATCGTCTGTAAAATATTACATTGAATCTTTTGACAACTTTGGGTATAAAGACTTCTTCCAAAGATTGTAAGAATATTTCTGACATTATTGAGGACATTGGATGTCCCATACCCAGACCGTCTTTGGCAATGTATGTGTTGCTATTGAACTTAAAATAGTTCTGTTTGATTGTGGTCTTTATGAGATTGAGTATTTGATCTGTGAATCGTCGGCTGTTGTTGAATGAAAGTTTTTCTTATAGTATGGCCAGTGTTTCATCAACAGGGATAGATGTATAGAAGTTGGTGATGTCTAATGATAAAAGCCGACAATTTTCAGTCAATTTTAAAGAAGTGGTAGAATTTGCTAGCTCGCGGCTGTTCTTTAATGCGTATATGTCATCAAGGTACACGACATCAGCCATTATCGTTGCCAAGTACCGTGCTAATTGGTATGCAGGAGCTGGGCGGTAGTTGACGACAGGACGGATAGGAATATTGGGTTTGTGGAGCTTAGGTTGTGCTTTAAGGGGTGGTGTGCATGGATTTGGGTTTATGTAGCGTTGCTTAGTATTTTTTTATTCCAATACTCAGTGCAATGCTCTCTCTAATTCCTCTTTGCTTCTCGTTGTTCTCGTTGTCATATTCTTAGCAAGCTTCTTAGTTACCTCTTCTTGTTTCTTAAGGTATTTAAGGTGCTCTTTGTCTCTAAGTTCTTTCCTTTTCTGCAGATCGTTTTTAATACGCTCTTATCTCTTTCGCTCGGTTTTTTTTTCTTTGTAAAATCTCATCCCTAGAGATTTTTTTCTACGTTGGCGCCATACTCAAAAAATACGTGTGCCTGAAGCAATGACCAATGTAATATAAGACAGTCCACTGCAAGTGGGCAAGTCCCTCAATAAGACAGGAGACTATTGCCAGGGTACTGTTTAGTTTGATTTCCTCCAGAGATAACAGAAACGTAATTAAGTCACGTTATTTTACTGTACACTCAATTATTATAATATAAACTTCCAAGGCATCAATATGGTCCGTAAAAAGAAATTTTCGACGCAGGTTTGTTAGATCTAAATTATTTACATTGAATTAACTCATCAAAAAAAAGTTTTTGCAAAAGATTTCGGAGAACAATATAGAGAAATTTGATACAAATCAATGTGCATGCATGATATTTGTTACACATTTTGTTCTAGGAAATTTTTCGCAAAAAACTTTTTTAAATTTTTGATGGCTTTACACCTTGACACGTTCCTACAAAATCTTATGCTTCCAGCTTATGTAGTTTGCGAGAAAAAGTGGTGTGACAAACGGACGGACAGGCAGGACGCGATTTTAGTAGGGGTTTGTAAAATGATTTTACAAAACCCTTAAAAAAATAACCTATTCTCCTATGGAAGTCGGTTAATAAGAGAGACTGGTTTATCGCCTTAAGATCATCTATCATGTTGCACATAATAAGGATGCCATAGTGTGGAACTGCTATCTAAGAACAAATAGCAATGCCTAGATACAGCTGTACGACAAAGTCTAAATTCTTTAAAAGAATCATGTTGCCTAGATTCTTAACCCGAAATATTCATCAATTCATTACATTGGTGAAGCACTAAAGTCAATAAAAATGCTGGCGTACATTTTTAACTAAAGTATGATGTGAAACGTTTTCTAAAATACTCAAAATGTACGTATATGTATTGGGTTGTTCGATAATTCATGTCGTTTTTACTAGTTTCGCGACCTGTCTGTCCGTCCGTCCGTCTGTCCATCTGTCCGTGCGTCACAGCTAATTTCCTCAGAAACTATAGATGCTAGAATGCTCAAACTTTGTGAAAAGGTCAGAAGTGGTGGTCTCTCAAAAGTTAAGGCCTTAAAAAAAATTTAAAAAATGTTTAGGGAAGGTTCCCCCTAATAACGAATTGGCCCTTAAAATTTTTTTGGGGGTACCAAATGAAAGGTCTTGATAAGGTTTTTTAGAATCTGAAATAAAAAAATCATTTTATGAATTAGGGGGTCCAGGGGAAGCCAAAATGTACCCAAAATTTGTGTCCCCCCCTCGCGATTGGGCACTTTTCAGCCAAAAAATCTGAAAACTATCACGAACGTGGGCCTTTATGAGTACAAGGGCAACAAATACCTTAGAAATCGAAATTCGCTCAACATTGTTAATAATAGTATGATTTATAGATTTTACATTTTTGCCCATAAAATCAAAACTTTAAACTTCTTGAAATTTTGCAATCATATAGACTGTCATAAGATTTATATGTTCACAAAATTTAATTGAGATCCAATCATGATCAAGTGAGTTATAGCCATTTCAATTATATGGAATTACAACAACAATAACACGTGTTTTTGAATGATATAGGGTTTTCCAATAAGAGGTGTTATTTTGATATTAAAAGAAAAATACCATTTTTTAAAATAAATGATCGGATATTTATTTTATTATAAAGAAGAAGATATGCCGTTAATAGCGAAAACAAACATCAGGCAAATAACCATTACAACATGCTTACAGGACCATATCCTCTTCATGAAATTTTCCATAACCAAATCGCAAAGTGGCTGCCCTATGTCCTCGATAGCGTCACGAATTTCATCTTTGAGATCTTGAATCGACGCTGGGCTATTGCCGTAGGCCTTCCCTATCACGTGGCTCCAAAGGAAGAAGTCGCAAGGTGTTAAATCACAAGATCTATTGAAAATAACGCCTCTTATTGGAAACCCCTATATATATTTAAAATTGACCTAGGCACTTTTGTTTTCTTTAAATTTTCATGAAAATTTAAGGAATAGTGTTTAACTTGAACATGTTCAATCGGCCGAGCATTCAGAAAAATCATTGAAGCTAGATCAAAATGGCGGCTGCACTGTGCTTATGAAAGAAACTGTGCATCTTTTGTATAAATTTGAACGATTTCATATCCAAGTATTGGACGAATAATTCAAGTTATCGATTCACGCCATTAGAAAGCTTGCTTGTAACCCTAGGATGTTTACAAAGACCTTCTGGAAGGAGCACTCTCCTGCTTACTCAACTTGTTTTCTTATATTGTAGATGATGTGAACTGCATATTTCATGTAGTAGTG
Source organism: Odontomyia ornata (assembly GCA_963969285.1). Lineage (NCBI taxonomy): Eukaryota > Metazoa > Arthropoda > Insecta > Diptera > Stratiomyidae > Odontomyia > Odontomyia ornata. The sequence continues at coordinate 271,650,070 of OZ017739.1, read as the reverse complement.
ATTGCGTGGGTGATATTATTGTAATATATACTGCGAGTACTTTAAAGATTAGACCTTAGACTATCTTCAGTCTAAAACTGAGCATCTTTAGTAAACAACAAGTTGAAATTTGAGAATCAAGAATCAAAGAGAGCATTATCGGCATATTTTATTATTTTACTGCAAGCTCGAAAGTAATTGTGTGAAGTTTATGGTGAGGACTGCCTTACTGAACTCCATTGTCAGCGTTGGTTTGCTTGCATTCGTTCTGGAAATTTTGATGTGCAAAATGCACCACATACTGGTAGTCAGATGACAAATTAAAGGCGTTGATCAAAACTAACCGACATATGACAACTCAAAAGGTAGCAGAGAAGCTCGACACATCGCATACAAGTATTTACTTGCAGTTACAACAGCTTGGTTACGTAAATTAAAACTGGATGTTTGGGTTCCTCACGAATTCAAGGAAATCCACCTCACCAACCACATTAACATATGCGACTCTGCTGAATCGTAACCAAAACGACCCAATTCTAGAAAGAATCTTAACGGGTGATGAAGTATGGATTGTTTACGATAGCGTAGTCCAAAATCGATCATAGACCAAACAAGATGAGCCCCCACAACGGACATCCAAAGCCAATATTCACCAAAAGAAGAATATGCTTTCTGTGTGGTGGAATTACAAGGGTATAGTCTACTTTGAGCTGCTTCCAAGAAACCAAACTAATGATTCGAATGTCTAATGTCGTCAACTATCGAAACTGAGCAAAGAAATTAAGAAAAAACGCCTCGAAATGGCCAATGGCAAAGGCGTGATGTCCATCTTGATAACACCAGACCCCACACTTCTTTGATAATCCGCCAAAAATGAATGGAGCTCAATTGGGAACTGATGCCACATTTATCCTATGGTCCCGACTTAGCACCATCAGACCATCATTTGTTTCGCTTAATTCAAAACCATTTGAATGGTAGGACTTTCGATTCCGATCAGGCTGCTAAGAATGAGTTGGATCAATTCTTCGTCTCTAAAAACCAAGGCTTCTTCGAACGTGGAATTTTCCAACTTACCGAAAGATGGCAAAAGATCACCCAACAAAATGCTCAATATATCATCAATAATGTTTGTTGTTAACATAAATAAAATTACTTTGAAAAACATGAAAAAAACGACATCAATTATCGAACAACACAATATATCAAGATCATGTCTAATTCTACGAGTAAATTTATGATCATTTTCGCGATAATTTCAATTTCTTTTTTTTATTTTTTCCTTTTCAATGAACGATTTAGAAATGGCTTGGAAATTAACGCAAGCACTCGCCTAATTAAGAATATATCATCATATTAGCACTCTTGTCGCTTGGCAACTTGAAATATATCTTTCACTCCATTAATCCCAATTTCCCTGCCAGAAAGTCTTCAAAGGTTTATTCTGCTTTATATTGGAAACTATAAGACTTATACTTCCAGTAAAATGGAATATATCTACCCAAATGTTTAGCACACCAAAATTGTAACCAAGCATTTGATTAATTCGAAACACGAGATATTTTATCTACACTGCCTTTACGAAAAGTTTCACTGGGCATTACTATGCGAATTTGTTCAAGCTTCAATTATTTCATGAAAGAACAATGTTGCGTGCTGCTTTATCTAGAGCCGCGACCTTGTTTATTCATCATTTTATTTTATTATGCATTGTAGAGTAGAATTAATTGTAAATTAACAGAGCGAGGCATGTAGTTGGAAATGTTTATATCAAATTTCAATTAATAATTACCAGCTGTTTTTACTATGGAAACAAATCAAACTGGAGTTCGGTTTCAGTGCCAATTATTATTAACATATTCTTAAGGGTTTAAAATTAATTTCAGTACTACAAATAAATTTTTTCGCTTAACATAGGCACTTTCTTCAAATGCAAATATTAAAATGTTTTATTAAACCCAAAAACGCTTCGCTACCAATCTTGAGTATAGCACATTTTTTCCTGATAAAATCAATCGATAAGTTCGATTCTGATTCTATTGCATATGATTAAATTGTTCAGGCGAACCAAAACAAGTAGGTAGATAGAAGTAACCCCCTGTCAAAAGGGTTTTGTACTCATCCTACGATACGAGACAGTAACAACAAATGCATCCGAAAAAACTTCAATGAGATGTACACGTTAAAAAGAAAAATCGAGAAGTTTTGAAAGCAAGCAATGTTTGATAAAAAGTTTCTGTTGCATAAGTACTTCCAATGTAAGACATTTAAAATTTCTCCATGAAGATATATTTTAAATTTAAGCGTACGACTTTGGATTATTTTAAAAGTTATTTGCCTTAAGAGTCTCTTCAACAACTGTGTCATATCTCGTTCAAATTGGACAGAATAAAAATATTCAATTTTCCTTTAAAAATGGCAGCTAAAAAAATTAAGTTTTAAATTTTCGATTTTTTAAAATTTACAAGTATCATCCACTTTTTATGTGAGAACTTATTTCAATAACCTATAATTCCAAGTTTTATAAAAATCCACTAAGAAACGCGGCTGCTAGAGGGTCATGTCTAGTGACAAATGTCAGTCAATGTTAGAGAAGTAGTTGAGTTCGCTGGATCGCGGCTATTCTTTAATGTTCATTTGTTGTCAAGGTGCATGGCATCAGCCAGTATCGTTGCCATGTACCGTTCTAATTAGTATGCAGCAGCAGATCAGCAGTTGACAACAGGACGGACAGCGGCGTGCGGATCAATGGTGCAGGGGCTTCACTCCACCTCCATGACATACTAACTACTCCAACGAACATTTACAATATAGAACTTGATATTGTGCAAAAAACGACAACAAACAATAAAGAAGCCAGGTTGATTTCGAGTTTTATGAAGGTTGGTCTGCACTAACAAATCTTTATATATAGTTAATAACGAATACAAACAACCTGACATTGACAAACTTATTACATGGTACAAACAAAAAAAAACAGAAACGCCAACTGACCGAAACACATAAGGACAACCGACAGTGGTTTTCGTTAACATACGTAGGCAAAGAGGCATACAAGCTAGCAAATTTCCTTAAGAAATACAAACTGGAAAGTGCATTCAAAACTTACAACATTGGAAACAAATTGAAAGCAAAACCGCATGACACATCAATATACGAGAACAGCGGCATTTAGAAATTGACATGCAAGGACTACGACATGGAATACATAGGAATGACCATACGATAATTGCGACAACATACAAAGAGCGCTTACGACCTTTCTTAAACAACAAGGTAAACTCCAGTGCAAAACTACGCACATAAGCATGACGCTATGACAAACTCTATGACATTGTTACACAAACAAAGCAAAGAACCATAACTTGACATCCTAGAAAAACTTGAAATATATAAACATAGAAAGACACATGGTAGCATTATCAACCACCCGCTTATTACCAATTGCGACAAAATTTAGTCAGTACCAGACACTACACTCCGACGTAAACGGAAGCAGCACGAACCAGAACATACGGACATTCAAAAACCCAAAAGGCAAAAAACTAATATCCCTCGACTTGGCCGTATTTTGTACTTACCTGCTTCACCCAACCTACACCTACATAAAGCATTTCCTCCCACACATCCTTTAGACACTGAAGATGATCCACAGGAGTCGAAAAGAGTCTGTTAAACTAACAAAGCAAGGCCCGACGGCTGCACAAGATTGGTAAGTCACGGTCTCCTGACTGCATATTCTGTGCTGGAGAGGTCGATGATGCCTACCACACATTTTTTGTATGCAAGAGGTGGGAAAGGCAGCACGGTGACCTCTTTGAAGAAATGGGAGATCTCTTTCCGGATGAACTCACTGGAGAGATGCTCACATCCGTTGACAAATGGAACTGTGTGGCACATTACGCTCGGGCAGTCCTTAAGATAAAAAGGAAAATATATGAGTGCCTGGAGGCGTCCAGGGCGGAGGGGCCTCTTTTCTAGAAATCCCTCTCCCTTCCCCTCCTTCCATTGGAAAAGGGATCCCTGTAGCCCGGTGGCGCCTAAACTCGTAGAGAAATGAGGCTTAGCCCGAAGTAATGTGTCAAACGGTTCCAGGCTAGGTTCTCAGATTGACGGGGAGGTGTTTAGTGGGTAGTCCAAGGGTATCCTCCATGGGAGTCCCACACTGCCAGACTCGGCGGGCGTAAATGCCTTCACCTCCCTACCACAAAAAAAGGCCCGACGGCTTTTCAAACAAACACAAATGTCACACTTTATATTTATATCTAAGCCGCGAATACTTTTTGCCGCCAAGGGATATATATATATATATATATATATATATATATATATATATAATATATATATATATATATATATATATATATATATATATATATATATATATATATATATATATATATATATATATATGTATATATATACAAATATATATACATACATATATATATATATATATATATATATATATATATATATATATATATATATATATATGTATATATATATATATATATATATATATATATATATATATATATATATATATATATATATATATGTATATAGTGTAAACTCTATATAACGACACTCAAGGGACCGTATATATTTTGACGTTATAATGAGTTGTTGTTAAATGCAGAGAAGAAAAATCTGTATTAGAAAAAGGAAAAGTTTATTACAGACTAGTATTCTTTTTCTTCTTCTTAGCACTACAGCCCCTTTCGGGTTTTCGCTTCCTGCAAACAGCGCCTCCAACTGTCTCGGTCCATTGACCGCGTCCTCCAATTCCGAAATCCGAGCAGCGATGAACTGTTTTCGTCGACCGAGTCAGACCAGAGTTTCCTCGGTTTCCCCACTGGCCTCCGGCCTTCAGTTCTCCCAACGAATACCTTCTTGGGTATCCGTTGTTCGCCCATATGATTCATGTGGCCAGCCCATTGCAGCTTCCGCAGTCTTACAATCGTTCAATCGTTGAGACCTCCAGTTCGTCAAAAATTTCATACAGCTCATGTTTGTATCGAGTTCGCAATTGGTCACCGTCTAGCTTCGCTCCGATTATTCGCCTCAGGACCCGTCGCTCAAAGGCGTTCAATATATTTGCGGATGCTTGGGTTAGGGTCCATGTTTCACACACACTAGTATTAGCAAGTACATAAAAAACAATTCCTATTTGAACGCTATTGCGTATAGTCTGTTATTTTCTTCTGGCGTCTTTTACTGCACCAGTAATTTTGTTGTATTTTGTACTTATTTTATTCAGGTCTTGCGATGTTGAGGCATCTTAGTGATAAAGAAAGTACTTTTGCAATAATTTTGCTGCTTCCAGAGCTTCTTTAATGCTTAGCGGAGGCTCAGGCTCGTCCATCTCATCTCCTTGCTCCTGATCTTCAGTTTTCCTCACCGAATCCAAAATTTCTTTGTTTGTGAGTGAAGCCATTGTAAGCAGGCAGTCGTCTAATTCGATGTAGTTTTCAAAATTTTCTGTAAATTTTTCTGCCATGTTAAACTGTTGAATCTACTCAGTTAATGGAAGGTTGTTGTCACTATCGAACTCCGGTTCCATTTCCACCTCATCACTCAAGAATTTGTAAAAAAGCTAGCATGTGGAAAAGAGTGTTGTATAGTTTTGGATGTCACTTCTTCCCAGGCTTCAGATAAAAAATTTACTGCATGCAGCATATTAATAGAAGTTTTACCCTCAGATTCGACTAGCTCCAGCAATAATTTCTTTCTTTGGTGCCTCTTGAGGCTTTTCATCACGCTTTGATCCATGGGCTGCAAGACAATAGTCGTATTTGGAGGAAGAAATGCCAATTCTATGTTTTGAAGCTTTGATATAAGACGATGGGCAGGGCAGTTGTCAACAAGAAGTAAAATTTATCGTCCCTTTAATTCTGCATCCCACTTCCGCACTTCTTCTTCAAAAAGTTGACTGGTCATCCAAACTAATTTATTAGCTTTATAACACGTCACTGGCAATTTGTTAATGTTATTAAAACACCGCGGATTTTCGATTTGCCGATTACCATCAGCTTTTTTTCTGTGCCATCCATATTAGCAGCGACAAACACTGTAATACGCTCCTTGGAGAGCTTTCCTCGAACGCACTTTTCGTCTATAAATTTCAGAGTTTTAACTGGGGTCAACTTATAGAAAATACCTGCTTCGAGTGACGTTACATAGGGTTTACACTGTATATATATATACATATATACATATATATATATATATATATATATATATATATATATATGTATATATATATATATATATATATATATATATATATATATATATATATATAGACATATTTTTTTCCGTAGCCCCTTTCGGGCCTTCGCTTAGAGATAGCAAGAGTATCTCATTGTCATAATCGAACTCCACAAGGTGATATGATCATTATCACGCTTTGGCCGTGCGTCCGTCTACCCAGCTGCGATACCTTCTGTTTTTAAACCAGCACGTATCACAACTGAACAGGCTTATAGTCCGTCCGAAGAATCACTCAAACTAAATCTCGCGGACGCCAACGAAACTCGAACGAGAGACCTTCGGCTTACGGGCTTAGTGCTCTAACCACTAGACCACGCGGACGACTTTATATAGACATATATAAATATATATATATATATATATATATATATATATATATATATAGGTATATATATACATATCTATATAAATACATATATATATATATATATATATATATATATATATATATATATATATATATATATATATATATATATAAGTATATATTTACACATATATATATACATATATACATATATATATATATATATATGTATGTATATATATATATATATATATATATATAAGTATATATTTACACACATATATATATATATACATATATACATATACAGTCTTCCACAAAAGTCAAGGTACAGTGATAAATATCATGAAAATTGTTTGATATTTTTATTTAAAAAACCTATAGTGATAAAATTTTTTTGGTATTACTTCAACTATAATCATTACACTTTAATTCATGTAAAACAAAACGAAAATTCTGTCGTATTAATACATTTTTACATATGATGTGTTGGAAAGTCACTGAATGAAGTCCACAAAAGTCATGGTACACCTAAAGAAAAATGATACAAATTGTAATTATAGTCTTGCATAGTTATTTGAATTATACTTTTCTTAATATTTTGTCGGATATCCTTTCATCTGAATTACTGACTCCAGTCTTTTAGGCATAGAATATGCCAATTTTTTAGTAAATTCGCTGTTGATTCTGGCCCACTCCTCCAATATAACATCCTTAAGCTGCGCCTTGCTTGATATCACTCTTTTTCGGATTTTTGTCTTAAGCTCATTCCAAAGATGCTCTATAGGGTTCAAATCAGGGCTTTGAGGCGGTGTAGCAAGCATGCAAGTATTGTACAATAGCCACATTCGAACTTTATGCGCAGTGTGCTTAGGGTCCTTGTCCTGTTGAAACAAGAAATCTTCTCGCATACCTAATTTGGCTGCACTTTGTTTCATGTTGTTTCGTAGAATCTCTAAATAAGAGTTCTGATCCATAGTATTTTCGATGAATGTCAGATTTCCAACTCCTGCAGCAGCCATGCAGCCCCAAGCCATAACACCACCGCCTCCATGTTTTACTGTTTTAATAGTGTTCTTGGGATTAAATGCTTCTCCTACTTTTCGCCAGACCCTCTTATGCCCATTTACACCAAATATACAAAATTTAGACTCATCCGAAAACAAAACATTATCCCAAAACGTTATTGGTTATGCTTTTGCAAATGTTATTCTTTTTTGTTTGTTTATGGAACTTACAAGAGGTTTTCTTCTAGGCGTACGAGATGAAAATCCAGCTTCTACGACAGCTCTACGCACAGTTTCTGCGCTAACCTCCTTCTTATCATTAATTCCAAGAACATCGCAGATTTTTCTACAGCTTAGAAATGGATCTTGTTTTACCATTTGCGAAATTTTTCGCTTGTCCTTTGCACTTAGTTTAGATGGACGACCCGTTCGGGGCACATTTTCCACTCTATTTTCCTTCTTAAATCGATTTATCACTTTTTGAATGGTTGACCGACTTCGCAACACTAGTTCAGCTATTTCAGAATATGATTTGCTCTGATTTGAATGCAGATTAATAATTATTTCACGCTCCTTAATACTCAACTCCTTTCGACTAATTTTTTAAAAATTTTATTAAATAAAAGATACACCACGAATACGGACGCGATATTAAAGACAGCGGCCTACGGTTGTTAACTCACTCTGATAATATGAACTTGGGGGATTCCCCTTTTTACAAATAACAGGGCATTTTCTGCAACTGTACCAAGACTTTTGTGGAGTAGAAAAGAGACATTGCCAACAAAAAATTATTGTCTTCAATGATCATTATTGCCGAATCCCTTTAAATTTATGAAAACTTAAATTAAACAGAACTCGTATTATTACCATTTCATAACTTTTGGTTTTCAAATAAAAATATTGATTCAGTAATACAATTTTCAGTTACCGATTCTCTGTACCTTGACTTTTGTGGAAGACTGTATATATATATATATATATATATATATATATATATATATATATATATATATATATATATATATATATATATAATAAGTATATATTTACACACATATATGTATATATATATATATATATATATATATATATATATATATATATATATATATATATATATATTTATATATACATATATTGGTAAGTCTAAAAAAGCAATAGGCTTTTTTTTCATTTTCGATTGAATATTTCTTTTATTTTAGTACATATTGTCCATTATTGTCTATGACCTTCTGACATTTTTGGGTAGAGCCATTCTTCCATCTGTGTAGAACTTCTGTGGTTTATCGACATAATCCCTTTTGTAAGTGAATTTCTTTTCAGTAAGGAAGTTTTGCAGAGACCGAAACAAATGGCATTCTGATGGTTCAAGGTCGGGACTGTACGGTGGATGCATCAAAACTTCCCAGCTAAGCTCTGCTAATTTTTGCCGGGTCATCAAAGATGTGTGTGGTCTGGCATTGTCATGATAGAAGATAACGCCGTTTCTATTGATCAATTCTGGTCGGTTTTTTTTTTTTGAATTGCTTGTTGCAATTTGGTTAATTGCTGACAGTACAGAGCTAAATTGAGTATTTGGCCAGGTTCTAGCACCACATGATAAACAATTCCCTTCCAATCCCACCATACACAAGCATAACCTTATTTAATGTCAATCTGGCGTTGAAGTCGTATGCGATGATTCACCTTTTTTTGATCATGATCTTTTTCGAACGACATTCTCATCGCCCGTAATGATTTGCTTCAAAAATGACTCGATTTCTTTGCGCAAATGAAAATTCGGTCAATCGAATTTTTTTGTGTTAAACCATGCTGCACGCAAACGCCGAGCTTCTTTGTGTATCCAGCCTTACGCAAATGGTTTAAAACTGTTTGGTGAAGGATATTCAGTTTCTTAGCAATGTCATGGCTGCTTATGTGTCGGTCTTCTTCAATTTTTCGTAAGAATTCGTCGACCTTTTCAGTGATCGAGGTGCATCTTTGACATCAAAATTTTCAGAACGAAAGCGAGCGAACCATCTCCTGGCAGTGGCTTTTGATAAAGTATCTTGACCGTAGACACCACAAATTTTTTCACGAGTCTGCGATGCATTCTCGCCTTGATCAAAGTGATATTGTAAAATATAAAATTTTTTCAGAAATTTCACTCATTTTTAAATGAATACAACTTTTGACACGAATGACGAAATATAGAACTGTCCATATGAAATTGTAGACTGGAATGTCACCTTTCAAACGCATTTGACTCTCAGTTTGACTCAATCTAATTAGTATTGCCCGGTATATGATAACGAACACCATCCAGTGACAAAAAAGGCTCAGTACTTTTTAGACTATCCAATATATACATATATATATATATATATATATATATATATATATATATATATATATATATATATATATATATATATATATATACAAAACAAAACTACGAGTCTGATTCAGCTGAAACTTTGGTAGTAACTGCATAGGAGAATTTACTAGACCTACTATCGTGTGGTAAATTCTCCTATGCGATGAGGCTAAGTACTTATCGGACCGCCCCTATATATGTATATATGTATATGTATATATATATATATATATATATGTATATATATATATATATATATATATATATATATATATATATATATATTGGGTCTATAACTTAATTCGTGCGGTTTACTAAGAGATGGCATAACTTGTATAATATTACATCGTTCCAATATTCCGAACCTGCGTTGGAAAGCTACTGTCGTTGTGCGTGTTTGCAGTGCATGCCATTCATTTGAAGCGTTAACAACAATATTTTTTTTTCACTCAAATATGTCGAACTTTGTTCCTGAAAAAGTGATATTGCGGGGAATTCTTCTTCATTACTTTAATATGAAGAAAACTGCTGCCGAAAGTCATCGTATTTTGGTGGAAGATTATGGTGAACATGCTCTAGCTGAGCAAACCCGCCAAAAGTGGTTTGCACGATTGAAAAGTGTTGATTTTAGCTTGGAAGACGATGAATGTCCTGTGCAGCCAAAAAAGTTCGAAGATGAAGAACTGGAAGCATTACTCGATGAAGATTGTTGCCAAACACAAGAAGAGCTCGCAGAATCTTTGGGTGTCACTCAAGCAGCCATTTCAAAACGTTTAAAAGCAGCTAGATATATTCAAAAGCAAGGAAATTGGGCTCCACATGAACTCAAGCCGATAGACGTCTAAAGACGGTTTTGCATGTCCGAAATGCTGCTGGAACGCAACAAAAGGAAGTCATTTTTGCATCGGATTGTTACTGGTGATGAAAAATGGATCCATTACAACTACCTCAAGCGCAAAAAATCATATGTGAAATCCGGCCAACCAGCCAAACCAAGGGCAACGCCGAATATCCATGGCGCGAAGGTAATGCTCTGTATTTGGCGGGATCAAAAAGGCGTGCTGTATTATGACTGCTAAAACAGGGTGAAAACATCAATGGAGCACGCTACCGAACCCAATTAATCCATTTGAAGAGAGCAGTAGCCGAAAAACGCCTAGAATATGTGACCAGACACGAGGCAATAATTTTCCATCATGACAACGCTCGGCCCCACGTTGCTTTTCCGGTTAAGAACTATTTGGAAAACAGTGGATGGGAAGTTTTACCCCACCCGCCTTATAGCCCAGACCTTGCCCCTTCTGACAACCATTTGTTCCGATCGATGCAGAACGCCCTCACTGGAATACGGTTCACATCAGAGCAGGATATCAAAAATTGGCTTGATTCATTCTTGGCTGCCAAGTCGGCGCAATTCTTTTGGGATGGAATCCATAAAATGCCAGAAAGATGGGAGGAGGTCATAGCTTAGATGGGCAATACTTTGAATAATACTATTGTACAATTTTTTTCCTTAAATAAACGTTCAAATTTTGAAAAAACCCGCACGAAATAAGTTATAGACCCAATATATATATATATATATATATATATATATATATATATATATATATATATATATATATATATATATATATATATAAATATATATATATATATATATATATATATATATATATATATATATATATATATATATATATATATATATACATATATATACAGTCTTCCACAAAAGTCAAGGTACAGAGAATCGGTAACTGAAAATTGTATTACTGAATCAATATTTTTATTTGAAAACCAAAAGTTATGAAATGGTAATAATACGAGTTCTTTTGAATTTAAGTTTTCATAAATTTAAAGGGATTCGGCAATAATGATCATTGAAGACAATAATTTTTTGTTGGCAATGTCTCTTTTCTACTCCACAAAAGTCTTGGTACAGTTGCAGAAAATGCCCTGTTATTTGTAAAAAGGGGAATCCCCCAAGTTCATATTATCAGAGTGAGTTAACAACCGTAGGCCGCTGTCTTTAATATCGCGTCCGTATTCGTGGTGTATCTTTTATTTAATAAAATTTTTAAAAAATGAGTCGAAAGGAGTTGAGTATTAAGGAGCGTGAAATAATTATTAATCTGCATTCAAATCAGAGCAAATCATATTCTGAAATAGCTGAACTATTGTTGCGAAGTCGGTCAACCATTCAAAATAAATCGATTTAAGAAGGAAAATAGAGTGGAAAATGTGCCCCGAAGAGGTCGTCCATCTAAACTAAGTGCAAAGGACAAGAGAAAAATTTCGCGAATGGTAAAACAAGATCCATTTCTAAGCTGTAGAAAAATCTGCGATGTTCTTGGAATTAATGATAAGAAGGAGGTTAGCGCAGAAACTGTGCGTAGAGCTGTCGTAGAAGCTGGATTTTCATCTCGTACGCCTAGAAGAAAACCTCTTGTAAGTTCCATAAACAAACAAAAAAGAATAACATTTGCAAAAGCATATATTGACAAACCAATAACGTTTTGGGATAATGTTTTACTTTCGGATGAGTCTAAATTTTGTATATTTGGTGTAAATGGGCATAAGAGGGTCTGGCGAAAAGTAGGAGAAGCATTTAATCCCAAGAACACTATTAAAACAGTAAAACATGGAGGCGGTGGTGTTATGGTTTGGGGTTGCATGGCTGCTGCAGGAGTTGGAAATCTGACACACATCGAAAATACTATGGATCAGAACTCTTATTTAGAGATTCTACGAAACAACATGAAACAAAGTGCAGCCAAATTAGGTATGCGAGAAGATTTCTTGTTTCAACAGGACAATGACCCTAAGCACACTGCACATAAAGTTCGAATGTGGCTATTGTACAATACTCGCATGCTTGCTACACCGCCTCGAAGCCCTGATTTGAACCCTATAGAGCATCTTTGGAATGAGCTTGAGACAAAAATCCGAAAAAGAGTGATATCAAGCAAGGCGCAGCTTAAGGATGTTATATTGGAGGAGTGGGCTAGAATCAGCAGCGAATTTACTAAAAAATTGGTATATTCTATGCCTAAAAGACTGAAGTCAGTAATTCAGATGAAAGGATATCCGACAAAATATTAAGAAAAGTAT
>OZ017739.1:271564528-271634528 GCA_963969285.1 Odontomyia ornata | reverse complement strand
TTAAAGCCATTATTCCTCCTATTTATGCTATGCATCTTACCTGAATATTTTACTAAAATCAAATCAAAACTGTAGTATCTGATTCGATCGAAAGTCGATAGAACAGTAACATAGTGCGTTGTAGTTGTTGTAATCAGAGAAAATTCAAATGGATATAACTACCGTAAACATGATTCAATTTATTTTAATCTTAAAGTATTTGAAAACTTCCTGTGAGACTATTTAAATATTAAATTTAAGGGTACCCATGCGATTTTATTTGCGAAACTGTGCAACTGTGTGTGTTTCGACTTCTAAGTCATTTGTAGTTGTACTCATAAATATCTACCTGTATATTTCTCAGATTTTTCGGACAAAAGGTCGCGAAGGAGGAAAGGGGACAAAAATTTGAGTATCACTGTATGAAAATCCCTGTTTTCGGAAGATATGACCAAGAACTTTTATTTCAGGCCCCAGACGACTATATTTGGTAAAAAAATGTTTCGAAATGGGACCCACCAAACTCTGAAAGTTTTTGAAATGTTTTTGATATTCAAACTTTGAAGAGGTCATTACGTCTAATCTATGGAGCTTAGATTTTTCCCCGGTGTTCATAATTACGAAATTTCCAGAAAATTTAGAGCAGCCTTACGGTTTTATAAATCAAAACGTAAAATTAACAATGCGTACGGCTTCCAACAAAGTTAAGTGAATTTAGAATTCTGAGGTAGTCTAAAACCTTCCTCCAAGATTTCTTTTAGATTCAATCACGAGGAGAGGAACATAAATTTTCCCTACATTTAGCCTCCCCCTGGGCCACCAACTGACATTTTAGTGTCAGACTCTTTAAATCAGGTCCATACTTTCAATTTAAAAAACCTTTAAAGGGTTGCTCCATTATACAGGAAGGTCCAGCTTAAAAACCTTTGAACATTTTGATCAGAACTAAACTTCGCTACTTCCGACTTTTCTGCAATGTTTGATAACTGTGTGATTTCTGGGAAAATTTACTGAATGCCCGGACGAATGGACAGCCGGACAGACATGGACGTAATCTATGTGCATAATATGGAACCCTTTTAAAACTACTTTCATAATCTCCTGAAAATCAAAATCTGATTTTATCTGTCCAGTAAACATATTCGTATCATGTGAACAGCGCACAAGCTTGATTTACTCGTATACATTATTCAAATGGTTGTGAAACGTCCAAGCCGTTCTAATTTTACAAAGAAGATTCCTTGCAGGCATTTCCAAATTCCTCCTCTCAACTAACAAGTACATTCGGCTGTCAGTCCAATTACGAAGGAATACTCCGAATCTCGTCTAGCACAAAATTTGCAGCTTCAATGGAAATCTGTATTCAAAAGCTTCGTACGTGTGTGCCTGTTCAACGTGCGACAGTAACTCGAATACTCAAGGCTTCTGAAATCCTAGAAGAGGGAGACGAGTGGCACCCATGGCGATGTGATATCATGTTTCCCTGCTGTCGTGTCAAGGGAAATAAGCTAGAGTAATTTTCTAAGCACTATTTCCTGGAAAACGAGGGATTGTACAGGGAATTATTGGCGCCGAATGTCTAAGGAGAAAAAAATTAATATCCAACACAAAGACTACGGTTATGAATGGTAACAAGCAGACTACACAATAAGTCTGTTTGAAGCTTCGGATTGATAAACTGTTGTTTACAACAATCACGTTATTCAGTACGTATCATGGGAAACTCTGGTGAACATCTCTGCAAGACTGAATCAAATACCAGACGATGAGTCATGGCAAATTTTGACTTCTGAGTCTCAGTTTCGCTTTTCAGAGTAGAATGCGCAATAGGCAAGGATATGTGAAATGTGTTTTCGGTTAAGAGGAGCGCTCTTAATTGTGGGACGATATTTAAAGCGTTGTTAGCTTTCCTTTGGTATCTTATAGTTGTATTGAGGATGTTGTCTTGATCGAAAAGCTAATTGGTTGCTGCTACGCAATCTACAGGATAATGAGAGATAAATATGAAACTCAATTAAAGTTGGTATAATTCGCGGATTGGGCTTAATTTCTACATATATTATATATCAGGGTTGCTACCAAAGTAACTTTGGCTAGAATTTATTTCTCTGTAAATTATCTTAAGCAAATCTTTGTCTTCTAGACGTTAATCAAGGTTTTATTTTCTACTTTACTTTAGTTAGGTGAGAATATATAACATCAGCGACTACAGACTTGTAGTGATTTCTTATTCGCTTTGTCGTGTGTAAGGGACTGTAGCCATGTTGTACTGCTCCAGCGAGCTATGAACAACCAAGCTCAGCTGAATTGGTCTTGCCTGGCGACGCGTGTTGGCACCTACGTTCTGCGAAGTTGCGGAGCGGGTTCTTTCCGACAGCGCAAGGACCACACTACAAATTGTGTCACGCGTACGTGTTAAAAGATCTCGATTACTGAAGCTCGGATCAACAAAGTTGAAGCGTGAGGAAGCAACTGAAAGCATCGCGGCATTCCGTAACGAAACCTATCTACTTTTCGCTAAACCTCGCACGCGACTGGAAAGAAGACTTCGGCACACAGAAAGAATGGGACATCCTTTTGGTAGTGGGGCCCCCCACACAAAATTTTGAAGACATCATCAATGAAGTAAGCCAAATCATCAACACCAAACGCAAAAAAATCAAAAATTCTGGTGGTCGAAAGAACTAATGACAATCTGGAGCCGGAAAAATGCTGCTTTAAACAAGTTCAAGCGATTGAAAAATCGGGAGCACTGGTCTGCCTTAAACGAAGTGAGATATAAGTGGAAAACTGTGGTCAGAGAGGCCAAAAAAAAGGGTGGAAGAAAGCTGTTCTTAATGCCTGCGACGACGGTAACACCAAATGGTTCTGGACCTTTAGTAACAACACTATAAATCATAAAAGCAGTAACTCAAGTAACCATATGGACGAAGTACTGAGCCTTCGATTCTTTCAGCACGTTAGGAGCAAGCACACCCTAGACCAACATCATCAAGTAAGCTGTCACCAACGTTAACCTCGACCATCTGTTTACAGCTGAAGAGGTGCATCAGAAGTCGTTGCTATAAACCACCCTCAATGCTTCCTCGAGGCTATTAATAAACCTATTGTCGAGTGTATAGTCGCTGATATATGCAGGACGATTAGAATCGCCCCAATACTGAAACCGAACAAGGATCCAACACAGCTCAGCAGCTATAGACCGACCTCGTTAATTAGTGTTCCAATTAAAATGATAAATAAACTGATCGAAAGCAAACTGCACCATTTTAAAGAGGAAAACAACATATTGTTCTCAAATTGCTACGCATATAGGAAAAACAAGTCCACCTCGGTCTGCCTTAACACTTTAATGCTCAAATTAGAAAAACATAAGAGTTCCAATTTTAAAATAGCAGTCATTCTGGATATTACCAACGCCTATGAGCAGGTGGATTTCAAAGTGCTAAAACAAACTCTAGTTAACTTCGGCACTAACTAGATCATAGAACCTTTTAACCATAGAACCTTGTTGTTAAACAATCAAAGGGTCACGGTAAACAACGGCCTACTATAGAAAGACGTCTTAAGCCCACTCCTGTTTAACCTGTACACCACCGTTCTCTATCAGCTTACTAACGAAAGGATCACTGTCCTGAAATATGCCAACGATTTCCTCATGCTTGCAGAAGGAAGAAAGCTCCCAGACAGCAGCAGCAGAGCTTGTGACTCATTGGGCTTAAAAGTAAACCCAGCCAAAGCACAAGCGATGATTTTTTCAGGCATAAACACCCTCAACGCACCCTCAGCATAAATGGAGATAAGATTTTATGGCAAAACAGAATAAACAGGATTGGATCCTTCAAAGAATGGAGTGATGAAATTATCAGCAAACAGAACCAACAAAATCTAATCCGCATGTCGTGCAGACCTATGAATTACTTCAAACCAAACACCACCTTAAATCTATACAAAGCTTTAATCAGACCAATACTTGAATATGGAATTACTATCTTTGCAAATGCTCCAAACTATTTTCTGCCTTGGACTCTCATGTAGCTCTGCCAATGTACAGGCATTCGAAATTGCCGAGGAGCTCATGAGCGAGGATAGAGCCGAATTGCTCAAAGTATTGTATCACTTAACGATGACAATTTTTCAAATCCCAGAAAGTTTCCACTATTGGATGGTACTCAAATAAATCCTAAACAAAGCCCAATTCAAATAATATTGCATGTCAATTTATAAAATAAAAAAAATCATATGAAATATAATAATAAGTAAGACCCTTTTTAATAACTACCCGGACACCGAGTTAACGAAAGTAAAAAACACAGCCTGTAGTTTCACCCATGTTTTCCAGAAATTTAAGGCTTCTCTTTCGAAGAAATTATTCCCTCTGTTCGCGGTTAGTAGACCGCCAAACTTTAAGGTATATCTGGAGGTAGGTAATCCGATGTGCAATACGCAAAACGCCTTCGGTGACACTCTTTTTAACGATGGATTCATCTCCTACGAGGAACAACTAAAGAGTATGTCTCAGCTGATCTTTATTACGGACGGAGCAAAGAACGTTGCGGGTGATGGTGGTGCTTATATCACCCTCACAAACAACAAGGCTTCTTCTTTCAATCTAAATGAGCGCGTTTCTGCACTCAACGCTGAGCTGCATGTCATTTTGCACGCGCTGAAGGATTATGCCGTAACCTCGACCACCGTGTTGAACATGTTCACAGATTCTGGGGTCGCACTACTTAAAAACACCATAAACCGTAAGAAAGGAATACAATATATGACATCTGACAGTTTATCAATACCAAACCGATTATAAAATTTAACTTTCTATAGATCCCTGGACATAAAGAGATAGCCATTAGCTCCATGAATAGAATTCTGGTTAATAAAGGATATAACAACTTAAGACTGTTTAAGGCAAAATGCGTAGATTCTGAAGTGGACGACCTTGATCAAAAATTTTTCAGATGGATATACAAAACTAATAGAGATGAGTTTGGCTTCTTTAATAAATTCAAAGGATTTGCCATCGCCAGAGACATCCTGATTAAAAAACGACATCGCTGACTTTGCAACTTATATTTACACTGCAAAGATCAGGATTTAATTAAACGACAAAATAAATGGTTATTCGCGCAAATAGAACCGAAATATGGAGAGCTCATGGAGGGAGCAATTCCCTGCTAAGGATGCATATCGACGGTTACATTTTAGACTTTCTTAAACTCCTAGAACTGACGTAGAGTCTATACTCTGCAATTACAGGGAAGACTTTTCCTTTTATCAAAAACAAGTCACACCAATCTCTAGAGAAACATAGAGTGCTCACTTCATAGGCTTTATTAGTGTTTTCACCTCACTATATATTTCTGTATTACACGGTTTTGCCGTATATTATTAAACCGCCGTAGCTTCGATTTCAAAGGATTATGTTTTTAGAATGAATTTTACCCTGGCTTTTTGCCCAAAGAAAATGTATATTATTGTTTTTTAACACACTTATTATTTTTTTTCAGATCTATTTTACAGAATAAATTCTAATTACAAAAAACACCGACAGAAAGTTATCTCAAAAGAAAGCTACATTTTAAGGCAAAATGAACATTATTACAAAAGATGAACATTATTACGAAAGATAATTAGACAAATTTAAATGAGGCAACGCAACAAAATTAAAAATTAAGAATCCTACACAGCTTGGACTTGAACACTGCGAGCGACTCCAAACGAGGACCAAGTAAAGTATTCATGGTCACAGACGAGTCGGAGCAATGGGGAATGAAAATAAATATCTGTTCGCGTGAAAGGAATCGAGTGAAATTGAGTAGATCTAGTTCTAGATGGAAGGCGTATGCAAATCGTGTTTTGAATATCAGATGATAAAAAGCCTCGAGTAAGCTTAAATATCAAACATTGGTCAAGGTATTGTCACCTCATCTTCAAGGAAAGGATGCCAAGGTAGATGAGACGTTCACCATATGGACGGTAGGATAGTTTGTACTCGTATTTATAGAAAAGCGAGCGAGTAAATTTTCTTTGTGTGGATTCAACAGTATTCGGAAGGTATGTGAGATGGGGAGACCATATTTGACAACCATATTCTAGAATAGAGCGAACGAGTGAGATAAATAGACGGACATATGTTTGAGTGCTAAAAGAAGTGTGGGAACAGAGCAGAACAAAGCCCTATATTCGAGCTGTTCTGTTGTCGTATGGGATGTCGAATTTGAGATGTTGGTCAAACGTCACACCAAGATTCTTAAAATGGTCGACTGATGAAAGTACTGAGCCACTAATCGAATAGTCAAAGCTTAAGGTGTTCAGTTAATTGGAAAAACACATATGAAAAAATTTAGGAACATTGAGACCCAGACGATTGACACGACACCATACGTTTTGGAGTATCAAGCATTCATTCATCGAGCGAATGATCCTGAAGATTATAAGATCGTCAGCATAGAGAAGACAGCTGGAAGTAAAAACACTAGAAAGGTCATTGATGGAAAGGTTGAATAGGAGAGGGCTTAGGATAGATCTCCGTGGCAAGCCAGAAGTCTGGGCGAAGGGGGCCGAAGAGCACCCGTTCCAAATTACTGTTTATGGATAAAGGAACCGATACAGGTAAGGATCAAGTTTATTTATTAAAGTTTGGTGGTCAATGCTGTCGAACGCTTTGGCGAAATCGGTATAAATCACGTCAACTTGGCAACTGGAATCTACTGTAAGAGCTATGAAATTGGAAAATTCTAGTAGATTACTAATGGTTGAACAACCTTGTATGTTATGGACCCATGCTGCTTAACGGAGTGATTTGTACGGAAAGCATTGTAAATTCTGGATTGGACAACCCTCTCTGATTTTGACCGATAATTTGAAACGGAACTCGAAGACTCAAATTAAAAATCAAGGATAGAGGAAAACTCAGAGAAGAGCATAGCGATTTAATAAGGAAGTTTGGGGGCATGCATCTATCGAGGCGATGATATCTTTCAATTCTACAGAATTGGTAGACACAAAGCCATAATCGAAGTGAGGTGGACTACAGGAATTTATGGCACAAGGCGAGGCGGATCTGAAATTCGATAAAAAGGAGGATCTGAATTGGATAAAGTCGGCAAAGAGATCGCATATGTCTTGATCATTGGAGGCTGTTCTATTAAGCAATAATACTGAATTAGGAAGAGTGTTGGAAGGTTTAAGCGAATGAAAATATGACCAAAAGGATTTAGGGTTATTGGAGCAGAAGGAGGCTTCAATGGACTGGTAATAGGCAAGTAAAGCTTGAGAAATAGCTTTTTTGGTATCAGCTCGAAGAAGTTTGTACCTTAAAAGATCTATATTGGATCCCGATCGAAGGTAGATTTTACGGGCTTTGTCTTTTGCACGCGAGTCAATGGCGTGAACTGAGCAATAATGTAGAACAGCGTCGAGTAGAAAGATTGTACAGTATGGTCAGGATTAATTGGATTCAAAAAAGTAGTAGTTTGCTTTAAAAACGTTAAAACGACGTGGGCTTAATTTCCGGTGCAAACATATTGATAGTGTTTCTAGTGGAGGATGATGAATATCCGGTATATCATACAGCGACACCTCCAGAGAAACTGGACTTATTTGATAAAATGAAGTCGAACATTTTTTTTGTTAGCATTTAATACAGGATTTAGTTGGGTGAGGGAGCAAAAGGACAAGAAAGACGAAAGAGCAATGGAAATTGAATTAACAGAAGTTATAGAAGAAAAGGATTTGCATTATTTATAAATAAGTTATGTTCACTAAAAAGCCGTTCATAGGATCGAAGTGGCATATTACAGGGAACGTACAGACATATGACGGAAACTTAATGATTGGTAGAAGCGTTTATTTGGACTGCGATGCTTTTTACAGGCGGAGAAATGTTCAAATTAGAGCAGCGTGAAGTCTGACAGCTTTTGTTGACCGCTATTACCACTCCGCCCACATCTGATTTCCAAGATAATAGGCGATCCTTATCTTCTCTAAAGACTACATGTAGAGGAAGAATTTCTTCATCCGTAAATCATTTGTAAGCCAAGTCTCAGAAAAACAGATTTATTGCGTTCAGCTTAGTCCACAAACCGCGAGCAATTTGATGAAAGAAATTGAGAGAGAATAACGAATCAAGGCGATTCAATCTTTCTGTTGAGACTTGCCTGATAGACGAAAATTTTTTCGCGGAGTCTGCTCAAAGCGTTTTACTAAAATACCGGGAGGCCAGAAGTCTACATTAAGTAAGAATGATAAGTTTGCGGGGACTTTTAATTTAAAAGAGCCAACAATACTATTTGGACGGTCGGAGAATGATCTAATCTACCAGTAATGTATAATTTTAATTCTTCTACAGAAGTGCCTGAAGCTACGCGGGAGACCAAGAGCGATAATGGTGGAGCGACGATCCTGATTGAGGGTAAAACATCAGCTCCTAAGAGATGGGCTTACCGCAGAGTGTTGAGCATGGCTGTGATTCGGAAGCTGCAGAAGATTATCCTTCATAAGGTTGTTGGCACTAGGAGTATTTGCCATCGTTTTGTTGCAGCTGTTATGAATTAAACGACCGATGTAAACTGAGTCTTTTCCTATCTAACATGTTGGTTCAATTTGCTTTCCGTCGTACGCATCGTTGCAGAAGTTAGCACATGCAGCAATTGTTATTACTGTTGCAGCACTACAACCCCTTTCGGGTCTTCGCTTAGAGATAGTTAGAGTATCTCATTAACATGCTCGAATGTTTCGGTACTCGACAAGGTGATATAGTCAGTATCACGCTTTCGCCATGTCTTCTTCCCCCCAGGTGCGATACGTTCTGGCTTTTAAACTAGCACGTATCATAACTGAACGGGCTTATAGTCCGTTCGAAGAATCACTCCAACTAAATCTCGACGCCGCCAACGGGAGTCGGACCAGATATGTTCGGCTGACAGGATGTGTGTTCTAACCACTACAACGCGCGGAGTACAAGTGCAGCAATTGATTTCGCAGGATCCATATTGTCATATGAGTCAGATAACGGTATAGGATTCGATAGGCTGCGGTTGAGAGGCACCGTGAGCGGTAATAGTTGCGATATTTCCACTACTGCATTACTAAGCATCTCCTTTAATTTGAGCACGGATAATGATTATAAGAGGGTCAGCCTTTCCCGTTGGCCCGGTCCTTTAACTACTATGCTAACATTATCCGACTCCTATCTTTTAAAGGGTTTTCCATTAAGGACATAACAATTTTATTTATTGATAAAACATAAATGCTACGTTTCGGTCATATGACCATCACGAGCCCGTTTACAGCGGTCGATTCTTTGGATTCAATTTCCCACTACTTTGGCACACATTTCGACCAGAAAGTCGGCAATTTTGCGTTGGATGTTGTCTTTGAGCTCGTCTAAAGTTGCTGGCCTGTTGGCATAGACCAGTGACTTGATATAGCCTCATAAATCCAATGGCGTTACATTGCATGAACGCGGCGGCCATTCGACCGGATCATTTCTCGAGATTCGTTCGTTCGTTCGTCAAATTTACCTTTCAATAAATCGATTGTGAGGCGTGCTGTGCGGCTAGTGGCGCCGTCTTGTTGAAACCACATATTGTTGATGTCAAGTTCATCCAATTCCGGCTAAAAATACTCTTCCAACATAGCACGATAGTGCTCTCCAGTGACGGTAACAGTACGGCCCAATCACACTTCCAGCATGAAAACCGCACCAAACAGTAATTTTTTGCGGATGCAACGATGTCTCAAGAAACACATATGGGTTTGTTGTTGACCAAGAATGCATATTTACCTAACAAAGCTATTGAGCCAGAAATGAGCTTCATCGCTGAAGATGATTTTTCGATGAAATTCTTCATTTTCTTCAAGCTTTGCCAGAGCCCAATCGGAGAAGTTCCGGCGTTTTGAATGAACAAGCGGCTCTAGTTCTTAAGACAGTGTAATGAATCATGCGACGCCGCTGGCGACCACTAACACACTTTGCTGCTAGGTGGCTTGTCATTTCACGTTGGTTGCGATGTGCGCACATCCCACGTCAATTTTGTCGTGGGATGTCAAGAGGATTTGACATCCACATGGGAGTAAAGTGTGCACGTAGTGGCCGCCACCCATGAAGAAGTCCCGGAGTGTGCCGACAGTTCCAAAAGGGTAAATAGTAACGCTTCGATTCGATCACCAACTGTTGCGACAACAAACCCAATAACTAGTCGGATCGCAGGAATTGGGAAAAAGGCAAGAAGAATACGAGTACGAGCAACCGAAAAGGTAGGTAAGTTGACCTTAATGTCCTGTTTGTAAGGTAACCATAAAAAGTAGCATTTTAAATACGATTCCATTAGTGAGTTTTCGTTTCACCGCTCTAATAGTCTGTTTTTCCGGATTCCTCCTGCTATTTAGGAACAGACTATATGTGCAACGAATGGTACCGTTTATTATGCCGCTACTCCACCGGCTCTGATAAGCAACATACCTATGGATCAGTTTGCAGCAGTTTACCCACCAGCAGGTGTGCCAACAATATACCCACCTTCAATGTCGTACCAGCCGTTTTAGCAGTACTACAGTGTGCAAATGAATGTTCCCACCATTTGGCCTCAGAACTACCAAGGTAATTAGATTTGCTTGCATAGATGATACGACAATTAAATTGGAAACGTGGGATACGGCCGGACAAGACAGGTATCACAGTTTAGCGCTAATGTATTATAGAGGAGCGCAGGCCGCAACATGGATTTGTAAGGATTACCAGATTAACATTTGAACGACCCCCTGAACGATTACACAATGGCGATGTCGAAGCATTATTTTCTTTAATGGATTAAGAATTTACTAGATCAATGTGGAATTATCCATTTCGAATAACGTACCGATTAATACTACGTGAAAAAGAACTGCACTTTCATATCGATGTTTACAACCCTAGTAAGGACTTAACCTTTTCATTCAATTTACTCCTACATACCTACCTGGAGGTTCCCGATGTGCGCCGATGCCAAATAGCAGGTTTACACGTTTGTACATTTATTGATAAGGCTAGAGATGGTGCTACCTACCAAGAAGGTCGTGAAGTTGTTACAATAGGCGAATGGACCGATAGAATATATCAACATACACCACCAGAACAACTTATTGCGAATGTTGTCTCCGGGCGAAAGAGGAGGCTGCAAAAATACAATTTCCTCGACACAGTCATTTGGAATCCTTGGATAGACCAAGCCCGAGAGATAGCAGATTTTGGAGACAATGAATATTCAAATATGTTAGGCGTTGAATCTGGACATGTTTCAACTCCAGTTATTCTGCTGACTGGAACAGCCTTTGAACTAGCTAAGCCCTACAGATTATTATCGAAGGTAACGTCAGTAGGAAATCAAAACAGAGTCACTAACCATCGAGGAAAAGGGGCGTTCAACCGAGCTAAAACGGATTAATTATAGATTTTGCAGTTTGTTGATTTCTACGGTTCAACTTGGTACTGCGAACTGTCCGTATTCTTAAATCGTAAAACTCAACTATCTTTAAACTGAACTTGACTAGCTCATTAACTCGCTCCAATTTCGGCTGATTCCTGATGGAAATCAACTATGACATTGTCAGCATACATAAATCGGAATACGTTTTTTTTATAACTTTTGAATATACCCAAGGGGAAAGCTGATTAATTAAATGCATGTTATAATTTAATCCCTCTACATGTTCTGGTGCTGGAACTTAATTATTAAGAGTTGAAATAATAGTCTATTCATTATT
Organism: Odontomyia ornata; assembly: GCA_963969285.1. Lineage (NCBI taxonomy): Eukaryota > Metazoa > Arthropoda > Insecta > Diptera > Stratiomyidae > Odontomyia > Odontomyia ornata. The sequence continues at coordinate 271,622,801 of OZ017739.1, read as the reverse complement.
TAGAAAGCAATTGGAAGCAATATTCCTTGAGAATACAATATGTGGTTAATAGATAGATAAATGATCAGTTAAAACAATGAAATAATGAAAATTAGAAAAAATTGAGGATAATAGGGTTTTAGTTGTACTAAAGAGCAAATAGTTAATTTCTATTGAACTGTACAGTCAATATAAATATAACGAGATCTTAGGACAAAGAAAATGGTGTTGAATCAGAACTCTCACGTAAATTTTGATAGGAAAAATTAGCCTCCCTAATACTACACACCGCTAAAACGAAAAAAGAAAAAACTAAAGCAACCCCGAATGTAGATCGCATATTCTATTAAGATAATTGCAATTGGCGAGAAAATTTAGGTTTGATTGTGTTATAATTAGTCACCGTTTTTTGTGCCCGTTGAAGTTTTTAAAAGGGAAATTCTAGAGAATTCATTGTAGTGTAAATACGTAATGAAAAACTATTTAATATAAGAAATGCCCTGTTTTGAATAGTCGTAAATGTTTTAGAATATAACCTGCGTTGTATTCTTCCAATCGGCCTCTTTGAATAGTTCACAAAATTCTGTTCATGCATTTGCTTAGATAATTTGTATATTTTATTTTGTATTGCCTATTCATAAAGTAGGTTAAAAAAATTATGAACTGCACGTCTGAGAATGAGAACAGTATTAGCCCTGCACAAGTGTAATATCATCATGTTTGAATGCGAGGAATTAATCTTGAAAAGATCTCTTTCGATAAAATTTTAATACCATAGAAATGTTTCTACCGAATCAACTGCAAAACTTCAGTGAGCTAATTGAGGCTTTCATTTTATAAAAAAAAGGAAAAAATCCCTAACATTCCTGCTGTATAAATATATTTTTTTTTGAAACTATTATCTTTCTATTCCTCTCTCTATCAGTCAATTTAATAGTGGAATGCACCCATTTCAATGATATTTTTTTCATTTCGGAATTAACTTAATACTTCAAATCGACATGAATATCCCCACCAGTAATAAATTGAATGGCGTGCTTTTCAAAAATTGTATATTTCTTTATTGTTGGCCGATAGTTTTGATAAAGTGAAAGAAATCAACTTCCTTTTGTTTCAAAAACACAACAAAAAGAACACGTTAATTAAAACTGCAATTTAAGAATAGGAAGCTTTTAATATAGTTAGAACAAAAGAAAAGAGAACAAGAATTAACTATTTAGATTTACTTGATAATATTCAACAATTATTTTTATTATTAAATCACATTAAATTTTATGGTTTTCTTCCGTGATTACTATGAAAATGATGAACTGAGAGAAAATATTAAAACTTGAATAGAATTATTATAAAAAACTTAAAAGTTAAATCAGAGAATAAAAAACCATAAATTGCTAACTAAAAACACGACTTTCCATTCCAGTGGTTCTTCCTTTCAGCGGGAGATAGAGTGCAGGGTAGGTATGCCGTCGCGAGGGTAGGATTTGAGAAAATCCGCTGAGGTCGGTGTCGCGTCGCGCGCGGTACGCGGTACCTTTGTTGTTTTGCCTTTTTATTAGAGTAGCTTTCGTCGGGTTGAGTTAACGTAGTATACTTTTCGGTACCGCGTCGGAAATTCGGGAACGCGAAGTAAAAATTAGATTGTTGTCCTTGACTGATTAAGTGAAGAAATACGGAGTAACGTAAGGTAGGTTTCCTCTCCGTATGGTTTTGTTTTGTGACGCGTTTGAAAACGGGCATGTATTGGTGGCTGAATATTGTAAATGAGCGTAATCCATTCGGAGACCCGCGACCGAAATCCTCTCCGATCTAGCTGGCCGACAAGCAGCCACCGCGTGAATGGGTTACGGTGCACGGATTTGTTGACCGATTGGTACCATCCGTTGGCACTACTCAGACTTAACGTCTAGAACCGATGAGAGGTCGGTTCCTCGTTCGGACGTAGACCTCAAATCATTACAACAGTTTGGCCAAGAACTTTTCGCTAAAATACCTTAAAGTGTCGTTTGTTTGATGCCCAATTCTTGAGAATAACGCGGAATCGACTGATTTGGCTCATTTTGAATCGATGCACTTACGGCTTCGGTATTTCTTTCGCTTCGAGCGGTACGACGTCTTTTTGGCATCGGTACGTCCAATAGTGAAAATTCGAACTCGAAGTTATCCACTATAGCGAGCACAGCCTGTCGCGTGGGACGATTATTATGGCCGAAAATTGGAGTAAGCACTCTTAAATTTGCGACCCCCGACTCAGAGTTTCGGTAGTAATTTTTAATAATTTCCAACCGTTCCTGGTTCGTGAACTTCAACATGATGAAAATATTGAATTTAACTAAAGTTTTGACATTGACAGTTCATTGAAAAAAATTAAGGGTGCGTTCATATAAAGATACAAAATTGTTATGCCCCTAGTAGAAAACCCTATACTACTAAAAAGTTTGTTGTATGCCCCGCTTTGGGGGACCAGTATGTCAATCAATCCTGCATCATTCAGGACAACGTATTGAACGCGCTGGCCAGTGCTTTATCCTAGCCCAGGCCATTTTTCAGACTGGACCTTTTATCGGGCCTACCGTACAATTAAAAAAAAAACTCAAAGCTCGCACAAGCGTCAATACGGAAAGAATTGAAGGCACCGAAATGTATGCAAACTATAGAATAAAGTTTAAGATTGTTAAGCATGAGGAGAGAAAAAGGAAACGGATGATGATGTAAGGGGGAAGCAGATTTTTTAGCGATTTCAGTTTTTCTTGCAATGATAGAATGTGAAGAATTTTTGAAACCTTCAGGAAATTTTGTACATATATTCAACTATGTATTGAAGTTGCTGAGAAACGTTCTCGGCAAATATGGCAGATATCAACTTTCACACAACAAAGGGCAACATCAGAGTCAGCTGTTTATTGTATGTACACTCTGTAGGCCAAATCTTTAAGGCTGTGTGAATCGCATTTTTTCATATTGATATCTGTATAATTTGGGATTGTTAAAAAACAGAGTTTTTGTCATATTTTTAACAATTTTGTCAAATACTTGAACTAGAGAGTGTACATCAAGCAAAAAAGATGTGCCGAGAAAAACACGTTTGAAAAATTGTCTTTTTTGTCACGTGCTCGAGTAATACTCGGCTAACAGTTTAAATTTTGTCAACAAACTATGGGAGTACATTTTTAAATAGCCTACTAACATTTTTAATTTTCAATTTTGTTTTAATTTTTTTCTCCCCCCTCCCTAATTGGCAAACAAAAATTTTTAATCGAAGTTCTTGTTCTTTTGACGAACGATTTTCGTTTTATATTTTCTAGCGCTTTTTCCAAGCCAGTTATTGCAGCTACAAATTAAGCACACTTGCTTGGATCACAACGAAACTCCACTTCAGGGTGGACGACGGGTTCGTTTATAAATTCAAATACCACTCAACGCTCAACGACATTTGCCAATGGTTACTCAAACTGAGCCTCCATTCATTTGCTGCACATTTCAGCCAACTCTACTAGAATATCCTGAAATAACCTCCGGCAGCCTCTAGCAAACCCAACTCATTGTATTAGTAGCACGTAAGGTCAACAACAATATCTTGTCCCACAAGTTTCTAAAGGTCTAGCAGTTGCACTGCGAACCGTTTCGTTTGCCGCGCAACAAGTTTGCGAGGCAAGTCTAGGCGAAAGGGAAAACAAAACTTCCAGTCACACTTTCCCCCTCGTTTCAGACTATCTAATAGAGCTTAATTACAATATTTGCCATTAGAGTAGTTCAAACAGATCCCTCATACACGACCACTTCCGTATCTAATTCTAACGGTCTCACCTCATGTGCCTTTGGGTGCTGATGGTTGCAGTGTTGATGGTGCTGATGAATGTCGTTGGCCGCGGATGCTGCTTGGGGGTTGATTGCTGCCGTTGCCGCTGCCACATTTAATCCAATTAGAACCGAAATGATGTAAATATGAACCACAGCCACTTTGCGAGACGCACTAAAGCCGCCGATTGCGAGGCGTAACACTTTGCGCACCGGAAACAGAGCCGTTGACGACATTTCCGCGGGCATTGTAGCACCCGAGCCGGCCCTGCACACACCACAAATTCGCTTATCAACAAAACAACTGACAGGAGCCAAACACTGTCATCACTTTCACGCGCACAGCACTTGCATTTGGAGATAATGTAAGCACAGAATAAGCCACAACTGAGTTGGCCCGTGGAGCAAAAGCACAGCCAAAAAGAATGTAACACTTTTATAAACACAAACAATTAAAAATTTAGCAATAAACCCAATCTGAAATCGATTTTGTCGCAAGACCTTCCGAACAAATAACCTACACACAACCCAACTCGACCGCGAACGAAACACAACTGACATTTCAGGTGAGTGCGAATTGTCAGCTGTTGACATTGACAGCTGACTAACGGCAGTGCTTGGAAACTTTGGGAAATTTATAAAATGGTCCTTATGGGGAAATAAATTAATTGAATTTATATCGTAACAAAACTAGAGCAATAATGATTCAAGCTCAAGCAGAAGGGCTGCATATTTGCTCGGTCGAAATATGGTTTGATGCTAGACACGAGTATTTCATATGATATAAATGAATTTTCCAAATTGCCTCCGCACTGGAACTAGTAGTAGGATTCTAGTATCACAAAAGATTGGAATAAATCTGAATTGAAAATAAGAGTAAGTACGTAAGTAAACTTTATTGAGCCTTTTTATAACTTGACATTACAGAGTATGCTTAATGACTATGTGGCATTTGACACTATATGGATGTCAAATAAACGGTTAGAAAATATGTATACTTATTTTACCTCAGTGTTTTTTTAGATATGTAGACTTTGCCATTTGCTCATATGGCTTACGACTTGAGTAGTTTGACAAATAAATACGTTAAAACTTAATCTAAATCTAACCCTAATATAAATTAAATCTATTCCTACATCTAACCTAAAACTATAAGCTGTTTAGTACAGCACTCGAATTTATTTACATTTATGTATATTTATCTTGTGGTTTTATTTTATTACACTTATGCACTAACTAAATTTACAAATATTTTGTTTAACCACGGTATGTGTTCGGTTCAGATAAAACGTAAAACGCCGGTTTATTGGTAGTTACGGAATCATTAGGATCGTGGTGGTATTGTTCAAGGATTTTAAAGGGACATAGGTAGTAGGGATTATTATTTGCGGTGGTAGGCTCGAAAAGTGCGCGAATACATTGAAGGGGGTGCTCCCGCCACTTCTCTAGGCGTTTTTTAGACATTGCCAACATGTAATGGAGAATCGGTTCTATCTCCGTATCTTCGTAAAGGATAGAATTCCTGTAGTACTTCTTATTAGGCCGTCTGTATTTGGATAGGCATTTTCTAAGGATCTTCCTCTCGAAGATTTGGATTTCTTCAGCCGCAGAAGGCGAGATTGTTAGCCATGCCGGAAACGCGTAGATAATGACCTGCCTAATAAGAGTTTTGTACATTAACACCTTAACTTTTGGGCAGACTGATTTCGAAGAAAAGAGAGACGAAATAATTGCGGACGCTGCTTTCGCTTTATTGAGAATTTTCCTTGCGTGTCTATTCACCTTAAGTCGATTGCTAAAATGGACTCCAAGGTATTTGATATTTTCCTTGATAGGGATGATTTCACCAGCAATATGTGCTTGCACATTCCTACGATGAGACACGGCAAGACGGTGCCCTCTCCCGCTGGCATTTCTGAAGCAGATCAGTTCCGATTTGCTGGCATTTATTTCTAGCCCCCAGTTCTTCAGATATTGAAAGATGTTGAGGACAGAGCGCTGCAGCTTTATTTGGGCCATCTCTGGGAGGCTATGGGTGACCGTGAGGAGGATAACATCTGCATTCATTGCTATATCGATAGTCGAGCAGTTTGGACGTAGGATATCATGAAGGAAAAAGTTGAACAGGGCGGGACCGAGGATAGAGCCTTGTGGGACTCCCGATTTGATAGGGATAGGATTTGAAATGAGGTTCCCCAGTTTAATTTGGGATGTTCTATCCGAAAGTAAGCTGTATAGGATTCTGAGGATTGCGACCGGACAGGATGCCATTTTCAATTTGTATTTGAGCCCGTTGATCCAAACTGAGTCGAACGCTTTTTTCAGGTCTAGAGCACAGGCCACTGTGCACTCGTTCCGCCGAAGATTGCGGGTGACTCTATTGTGCAATAGCATTATTGCATGCTCCGTGGATCGTTCACGTTCAAATCCAAACTGAAAATCGGGGATCAGGGGACTAGTAAATTCGTTCAAGTTTCGCAGAATAATTTTTCCAAGGGGTTTACCCATGTTAGGCAAAAGGGAAATTGGCCGAAAATTATTAATGCTACCTTCGCAGCCTGGTTTTGATATTGGTATTAGTTTGCTAAGTTTCCAAGGTTTTGGAAAGTATCCATTATTAATACAATCATTGTATAATATCGTCAAGAAGGAGGAGATGGTCTTTCTGCACTTCTTGAGTATTCTGCTCGGGATACCATCAAGGCCGTGAGATAGCTTGCTATTTAAGGCATTTAGGAGGTCTTCTACTTCCGTTTTCGAGTTGAAAAATCCGGCGAAGATTGGATGTTATGGAGAGGATGCTTTGTTATAACTAGAGAATATAGTTAAATAAGAACCTTCGTACCCTTCCATCGTTAGTAGAACCTCTACTTTAACGTTGTTGTTCAAAGCTATGTTGGATGACTTACGGCGACAATATAGTTATTTGAAGTATTTGTAGTAATCGAGGAGTTATGGCTCAAAATGCCAGCGCAGCAACCACATTGAAGATGCTATGCTGTCCGCGGCGCGTCCAATAACTTCAACCCGCGAAATCAAACGAAGCAAATCCGAAGTGTTCCCGAGAAGTATTGCGAGCAACCGAAGTCAGCAAAGATCATCCAGCTTAACATTTAGTTGTAAAATAGACGGCTCGTCCGCAGCTAAACGAAGAAAGTTGTCAAAAGGCTTTCAAGATATAAGGATTCCCGGAAGTGTGTTATTAACAATAGGTCGTAGAAAGGAAGAAATTCCAATTATTGAACGTCATCGGACGGTACAAAGTGTACAGAGCCAGCAACAAATCTTCACAATGCCAACATCAAATGTTGGAGGACAGCAAATAGTTACAATTGGACCACAGCAAGCCACTTTTATAAGCCAACCGCAAGTAGCGAGTCCCATTACTTCTATTGCTACCCAGCAAAAAATCGATCGAGTGCAGACTGAAAAATCATCTCCCAAGTCGAGAATGATTCAATCACCCTCGAATAAATTGAGGCCAAAATTAATTTTGAATGCGACTTCAAAACCTGTTCAGATGTAAAAGATAATTCAAAGAACCGAAAGCAGACCAATTTCAATCGTCAATGACAACATGCAGGCACCGGGCATCATCCTACAGCAGAACACCAACACCCAGCCGATTATCGTGCAATAAGTGAGCAATGGACCACATAATATAATGTCATACGTAACAGATAGTCACGGTCAGCCCGTTCAGTATTTAATCGTTCCTTCGGCGACTGAGTTTAAGCCTCAAACACACAACGCATTCACTGCGCAAACTAATCCTTTAATGCAAGCCACGTTTCTGCACATGGATTCTAGTGGGAATTTGATTGTTAACAAACGCTTCGGTGGGGTTGCAAATGTTATCCGCGGCTCCATTGCAAATCTCTCAACAGACACAGCCACAAGTAATTGGCACATTAATTCAACCCCAATCTGGAGCAATGCAATGTGGTGTAATGTCCACTGAACAAATGGTTTTGGGTCCTGCACCCACGTTAGAAATGGTTACTAATCCGACAATGTTACTTGCCAGCCAACCCGTTTACTACTTGAGACTATTGTCCAGAGTAGTGAAAAGTCGTAAAACGGTAGAGCAACAACAAATGCTTCAGGCACAGCAAATGCAACAAATGCAGAACAGAATGAATTGCAATTTGCAGTGCCCGGCGGTTTGATTGGTGATCCTACGCTCTGCAGAGCAGATCGTCTGGTTGGTCAGGTTTTGGGTGCAGTTGGTGCATTGCCTGGAATCTATGTAGAATTGGAAATTTCATATTGTTTATTGAAACGTTTATGGGGTGTACGCACGGAAGGAGATAAGAAAGCTGCCCGCGTACAGAAGTTATCGAGGAATGAAATTTTGCTGGTTAATATTGGGTCGTTGAGTACCGGTGGACGAGTTATTGCGACAAAGGCTGATTTAGCGAATTGCTCTGACAACGCCCGTGTGTACAGAAAAGGGATTCACTGTGGATTTCTCGTTCACAACGCGGGTTGAGTGGCCCAAGCAGAGTGCCTCTTTGTGGCATAGAGTTATGCAATCAAATTGTATAATTCTGTGGCATAAATTGGTCACCGGGGTACTCCCCTTCTGATGGGAAAGTTCATGCAATTCAAGTTGTATGAGTTTTCCACTCAGAAGAAGAATACCTGGCCACTGCAACAAGAAATATATATAGATTTATTCCAGTTGGGTGGGTGCGAAGGGGCTCCACCATCACCCGTTTGCCCCTCTTTCATTTGTGGGCCATGAACTTCGTCGGGTAATGACGAGGTTACCCCAAGTCCGCCTTTCTTTTCAGGTTTCACTTGTTCTCGTAACAAACTCTAATTCCCTCGATGTAGTTATCTACAAATTTTGTGACTTCGGTTGCCCCTGGATCTCCAGCAGTCAAATTCGTGAGTGCGAAATTTTTTTGTAGTGGGTCCTCGTGCTGGGGAAATGAACCCGCCCCACGACACCGCAGTGCTAGCCTGCCAGCGCATTTACGCGTCTCCAGACGAGGGCATTCTCGGCAGATACCGACACCTTCTTCTGCCGAGGCAGCAGACCATCGCTGCAGTCCTTTACGGACATATTGAAACTCCTTTATTCACTACATATTCCTCACATGCAACGATTTTTCAGATTGTGCAGTGAAGACTTCGTTCCCTCGCTTTATAGGGTCTTTCTCAATGTTAAATTTGGAACTTTTACGGCCCGTGAATTGATTTATCGTTTTAAAAACATCTGAAGATGATCGCAGTGATATCAGTCTGCTTTTATAGAAGTTGTTGACTTCGGATCTGATGCGTTTTTGGATTTCACGGGAAATGCTCGTTATTTGCGTTTTAAGTTCCAAATACTCCTCATTGTACCGGTTAAAGCTTCGATGGTAAATACGCTTAAGCCGTTGGAGCATATGCTTCCGAGTTTTTATTAATTGAAGAGTCTCCTGATTTAGACATCTATAAAGCGGGCTGCGTGGTTTCTGGAAAGGGGCATGCTGGTCTAGACACTCTATAATGGCAGATGTTAGTGCTGATATATGAGTGTCTATTTCTGCGTTCGAGAGAATGATATTTTCCGGTGGGAGATTCGGAAGGAGTTCTTTGAGGTCTTTTCTGAAGTTTGGCCAGTCTATGGAATTAAACGGTCTATAGTGAGGTGGGCAAGTAGGAAAAGGTATGTGTGATCTAAGGGTTATATTGAGATGGAGGCCATGATGGTCCGATAATGAGGTAAATGTGGAGCAAGTGAAGGGAATTGTGGGATCGTTGAGGTCAGAGGATATTATGAAGTTGTCTAAAAATGAGTTCCCTCTGGGAAATGTTGGGACCCCAGCATTTGCTATGGATGCTGAGAGGAAGGCGTTCACATGGAGCCATTCAAATAGATAGTTCCCGTTGGTATTTCTTGTGGAGTCCCCCCAGTGTTGGTGTCTGGCATTAAGGTCTCCTCCTAGTATAAATGAGTCGTGGGATGAGGCTGTTGCGAGGATTTGCTTAAGTGTAAATGGGATCTGGGGACCTAGATTGCACGGGAGGTATAGAGAGCCAATCAGAATTTTGGCTGGGTTTCCATTGGGTCGCCTGGTGTTGAGCGTTGCTAACGTACATGAGGAATTATTTTGTTCAAAAGGGATTGGATGGATATCTAAATCATCCCAAAATAGTATCGCGGTGCCTCTGCCACTGTCATTCCGAAGCACATGGTAGTTCTCCAAACGGACTTTGTGGTGATGGTTAAGAACTGTTTCGTTCAGAAGAAGAATGTCGGGTTGGGAGGATTTGACCAAATCAGCAATGTAGAGCCTCTTATCATGTGAGATTAGGGAGTTTATATTTAGGGACAGAATGGTTAGTCTATTTGCAACCATAAAGGTTGAAATAGAAATTGAGGAGCGCCATTGGCTTCTCTTGGTCAGGAGTGGTGTCAAAGTGTGGGAGGAAAGCCCTGACCTTGGATAGGAGTTCACTGGGAGAGACTCCCAGCCACTCCACGGTTATTTGTTGTAGGCGCTCGACGGGATTAGGAGTTGGTGAAATAAAATTATGGGTTGGAGTTCCACTCCTTAAAACCTCTGAATATGAGGCCCGATTGGAGGGAAGGGCAAAGTGGTGTAGGGTTGTAGGGGTCGGTGTAGTATTTGGGTAGCTGGGGAGCGGTGAGAATCTATTTTGAGGTGCCATCCGTTTGGCTTTATTCTCGATTGCCCTGTCTAACAATCTTTTCCGTTCGGGACACCCGGAAAAATTGGCTGGATGCCCATGGGTCTTGCACATGGTGCAGAATGGCGCGGTTTCCGGCTTCTCCATATTTTTTCTGGGGCAGCTTTCGGAATTATGCTCCTCTCCACATGCTACACATCTCATGTGGAATGCACAATTGGTGGATACGTGCCCGAACCGTTGGCACCGATAGCATTGCACCAGATCACTCCTTTTGGGGCGTTCCCATACGGCTCTCTGGTTCAAAATATAGCGCAGCTTTATCATCTCGTTCTTATCAGCTTGCGATCCCACTGTAATTCTAAATAAATCTAGGTCGATTTTATTCACTCTCGACCATGCAGTTGTAAGTGGACTGACAGTCTGGAGCCCTAAATTCAGGATTTGTCTGGCTATGTCCTCTCGAACAGCCTCCGCTCCAAATTCTGAGCTGATACCCCTTAGAATAACGACACATTTCTTCTTTTCTTTGGGAGTGAATGAGTTTCCCACTGCTTCCGTGTTTTTAAGCAGGTTCATAATGTAGTCGTGCGCCTCGAGTCTGTCCACTATGACTTTAAGTCGGGAGTTTGACAATTTAGTGATTCGGTACTCTAGACGGGTACCATCTGTAAGAGTGTATCTGTCCATGATACCTTTAAGTACCGTTGCTTTTAAATTTTCAATGAATATTGGTGGGAACTATACCTTCTTTACTTGACTGTTAGCCGCGTTTGAGTTATTATTATCGTTTGCCAGTGCGCTGAAAAGGTTAATGCTAGGTGTGGGTGGGATTGATATAGGAACCGGGGTTTTACGTTTGGTAACTAATTTACCCTTTGCTACTATAAATTCATTTACCTTACAGTTAATGAGGTTAATATCTTCGTTGAAGCTTGAATTCTTTGCTGTTGTATCGTCCGCATCCATCATGTCCGAAGGCATTTCCTTGCGGGCGGCTTTGGTCTCTGGTTGCTCTGCCATCGTGTTCGCTTGCTCCGCTGTCGTGTTCGCTTGATTCGCCATCGTGTTTGCTTGTTGACAATAACTACTCCATTTTGCCGCCTTGGTAATACTAGCCACGGTGTATTTTATGGGCGCTCGCCCAAGATGAAGTTTCTGCTTTCTTTCGGTCTTCAACGTTCAAACTTTATGTATATGATCTTGTGTGATGAAATATACTTATAAATTTTCGTTTTCTAATAGGTTTTTTTATAATTTCGTAATTGACCAATTCACACGCGTGTTGACCGTTTCAACTTCCAAACGTCAGCCCCTTGGAAATAAGAGTGGACGTTGCGGATTTCTTTCTCGTTTGCATGTTGATTTATCAGACTTTCTGAAATTTGTTGGGAAAAACAGGAAAACTAACATTTCCCGATTGGATGAAGGGAGGAATTTGTGAAAATATTGCATGGCTAGGAATTTGTCCTTTGCGATTGAGGCCAACGATTTCATTTCCGTTTCTGAAGAAAATATTCACGTGTCAAACCTTTTCAAATAGAAACCCGAGAACATTGCGATTGAGAACGACGACTATTTCTAATATGTAGAAATTCGAGTAAATTGCAATCGAGGATGACAATTATTTTCAAATAGAAATTCTAGAACATTGCGATCGAGGGCAACGATTTCGTTTTTCTTGCGTGGAAGAATATATGCACGTGTCAAAAATTTTCAAGCAGGGGTTCGAGAACATTATGAAAAACTTGAAATCTGTTAAAATTCCGGCACAAGCTGGAATTAGCAAAATCAAGACCCGATAATGCAAGATTCTCACAAGTAGATGTTTCAAGAAATTCATTGAAAAGGAACTTCAAGATAAGAACTTAGTTGCAATTTCAGTTGCAGATCATTGTATATCTAAAAACTCGCCAAATGAAGTCATAATGTCAGAAATGGAAAGTTTTTCAAAGCAAGACTCAGCCAAAGTGGTTGAACAGGGCATTAGAACATTCAAAAAAGCAACGGGTAAATTAGTTTTCACCCTAAATCACTAACCCTTGTCAAAACGAAGACGCGGTCTCAAAAAAAGTTGTCTAAATTTTGAGTGCGTCGTTGTACGCATTCCAGATTCTGGCTAATCTCAGTCGACCTGCAGCTCACGCGGCGCATAGGTGTGTTTTTTGTGTAGGGACCATGTGTGCGCCGTTCCAGCCACCATGAGTCGTCGAATCGACGAAGGTTAGTATTAACGTTATTTTTGTAGAGTTATTTGCACTTAACTTGCCTACATTGAAATAAGAACCTAAATTATTTTTATTTGAATATATTTTTGTTTTAGATACAATTCGTCAGCTGGTATTAGATGATAATAGTGACGAAGAAAACCGCTCTGAGAGTGAGAAAGAAGACCACCTTGACGTTGATCCAGCTTATGAAACAGATGGTGAGGAAGAGATTCAACTGAAGACATCCAGGCAAGTGCATCTTCATCAATTGAAGACCCGTTACCTAGTACTTCAGGTCAGACACACGAATTAATTACTACACCAACACGTAATATTCTTCCCGGAAAAGATAAACACAAATGGTCATCAGTTAAACCGAGTTCACGAAGCCGAACAGCCTCAAGAAATATAGTTCATATTAGACCTGGGTCCACGCGTAATTGTAAAAACAAACTAGATCCGCTTTCTTGCTTTTAATTATTTTGTAACTGATAGTATGATTGATTCAATTTTAATCCTCACTAATGCCGAGATAGCAATAAAATGCGTTAAATACAAGGATGTAAAAGCCACCCAGAGACAGACAGATTCGAATGAACTAAGAGCTCTGATCGGGATCCTTACGTTAACTGCAGCAATGAAGGATAATCATTTACCCTCAAGGGAGCTTTTTGATGTTACCTTTTGTGGCAATCGATACCGAAGTACTATGTCTAATGAGAGATTTGATTTTCTTATAAACTGCCTCAGATTTGACGATAAGTCTACGCGCGAACAGCGAAGATTGACTGATGTATATGCCCCTTTTCGAGATATGTGGGATCTTTTTATAACTGCGTGTCAAGAGAACCATAAACCTAGTTGCTACCTTACCATTGATGAATAGTTATTGGGTTTTACAGTTTTACAGGCAGATGGCCTTTTAGAATTTATATTCCTAACAAACCCAATAAATATGGTGTGAAAATTTTTATGTTGGTAGATAGTTCTACAAAGTATATATATACTAAAACTGATGGATTGCCACTTGGCGAATATTTCGTCAAAAAATTGACACGCACTGTGCACGGCACAAATAGAAATATAACCATGGACAACTGGTTCACTTCGGTACCACTAGAAAAAAGTTTAGTAAGAGAACCGTATAAGTTGACTTTGGTTGGGACTGCTAACAAAAGGGAGATACGTACCCGGAAGACAGGAACAACTATTTTTTGTTATGACAAGGAACTGACATTGCTCTTATACAAGCCAAAGCCCCAAAAGACAATATTCTTATTGTCGACTTGTGGTGAGGAAGGGACAAGTAATGAGATTACCAAAAAGCCCACGACGGTCGAGTTTAACAATCAAACTAAAGGCGGTGTAGACACCTTAGACCAAATGTGTGCTCTCACTTCTTGCAGCAGGAAAACTCGACGTTGGCCTTTATGTGATTTTTACGGAATGCTAAACATTGCATTTATAAATAGTTATATATGCAAACAATACTTTGGAGGCTAATAAAAACCTTTATCGAGGCTTGAGTATAAGAAAACTCTGCATCAAAAATTAGTCGAGCCACACATGCAAAAAAGATTACGAATTCCGACACTTCAAACGGGGCTGCGGGACTCAATAATAGCGATTTTGAATATGCCAGGAACTAGTAGTTCTACATTTGCACATGAGACTGATCAAAGAGAAGATGCAGTTAGTCTTCCTTTCGCTAAAAAAGAAAAATATGTGCAATTTGCCCCTCCGCAAGGCGAAGAAGAACAAAGAGTTGTTGCACCAAGTGCAACAAATTCTTGTGTGGCGAACACAAACTTGACATTTGTCACATATGTATAAATTAATAGTTTTTTTCTAAAATGTTTTTATCTTTTGTTGATTTTAATACTTAATTTTAATATTTTAATATTTTTTTAAGTCTGTGTTTTTTAATTGATAAGATTTAAGCATTAATTAAACCAAAAACTTTCAAATGAATAAAAACTCTAGTCTCAATCAAAAGACTGTCAAAGTAATTAAAATGTGATTAGAGTAAATAAAAAACTTATAAACATGTTAACAAATGATTATTGTATTAAATAAATAAAACACATATAAATATTTTATGCTATAAACCCTTAAAAGCCTCCCTTTTATATGGCGTAGCCAAAACGACGAAGGTTAGTAATAAGCGTTGTAAAATAAGGTTAGTGATCTAGGGTTAAAACCATTCAATACTAATCAATTTGATCTTAATAGTAAATTTACCTCGAATAATTTTTCCATAGAAACTTGCTCCTCACCCTTAGTAAGTGGTAACGTTATCCAGGATAATCCTGATATCGCTAACAAATCCGCATGGCTTCCACGCATTTTTATCAACAATATTAACCCTCTAACGGTAAAATATATTTATGAACAAGTCCCTACATGCAGGTACCGGACTAAGTCATTTTCGTTTCGTTTCGTTTCACAAAATTATTGTGGACAAAATTGAAAAATTTGACTTCATTTTCAATTTAATGAAGGAAAAGAAGCTAGGAGGATATTTGTTTACGCCTTCTATCAGACGTACCCGCCTAGTAATCCTCAAAGGGTCGAACGCTTTGTTCCCTATTCCCAAAATAAAAGATGATGTCTTGTCACAAATTCCGAAAATAAATAATTTTGAGCTAACAAATTTATCCAGAGCATGTAAAGTTAAATATATTCAACTTCAAGTGAAGTAACGATGACGACCTATAGAAGTTTTTAAAAATCCGTTTTTTACTGTATCATAAAATAACTGTGGGGAAAAACCAAAGAGGAGTGATTTGATACAATACTACAAATGCCAGGGTTTTGGGTACGTATCCTCAAATTGTGGATATGAAAAAAGATATATTGCTTGCGGGAAGGAACACATAGATGATATGCACATGGGTATATTGATGAGACTTTGAATAACCCTGATACTCGTCCTGTCTTTTTATTTATTTACGCTATTTTACAGATCTATGGGTTCAATTACAAAATAGGTAATGAAATATAATATAATATAATACATGCAAAGAAAACAAAGTGAGGAACTTGAAAAAGAAAACTAAAAACAAGAATATAAAATACGAATAAACTTTTAGAAGCTAAGGAGAATATCATGTAATATGCTTTTAAAAGCGTTTA
The DNA here is from genome assembly GCA_963969285.1 of Odontomyia ornata. Taxonomy (NCBI): domain Eukaryota; kingdom Metazoa; phylum Arthropoda; class Insecta; order Diptera; family Stratiomyidae; genus Odontomyia; species Odontomyia ornata. Next base: position 271,607,037 of record OZ017739.1, on the reverse strand, counting down.
AGGAATGTGGCAGGGGACCCAGCTGGAGCTCATTGTAACGACCCGTTACGCGTACTAAAAACGAATAAAAATACTTATCGGTACCAGCAAAGGGCACAATGAATATGTCAGTTGAACGAGTTCTTGAGGTGGGACGTATATAAAGCCTTTTCCGAAAGTTGGATGAAAGAATATCGTGATATAATTTAAATAAGCAACACGGGTCTAAGAATCCTCTCCTTTTTTTGAGTGATGGGATGTTGAGGATCTGTAAGCGCTCATCGTAGCAGCTATAAAGAGGTTATATTTGTAGTGTAGAGAACGTGTGAATTTACAGTTTCAACAGCATCCGACAGATTGGTATAGTGAGGAGACCATACTTGGGAGGCATACTCAAGGATTGACCGGGCTAGGAGTACAAATAGATGGACGATGGTTAAGATTTTAAGGGGCTTGCTGGAGGATCGTAACATAAAGCCAGCGAAAAGTGAAGCTTTAGTGGTTATGCATGAAGTATGGGTGTTAAATTTCAAATCGCGGTCAAATGCTCCTCCCAAATCTATAAATTTGTCCACAGTTGCGAGCAGGGATCCATCAATCCGGTATTCATATAATACTGGATGAATTTTGTTGGTGAATCTCATGTGACAACATTATGAAATGTTAAGAGGAATTAAATTATCTTGACACCAATTTTGGAGATTCTCAAGATCATTTTGAAGGTATGAGTAGTCCTTGCTGGAGTCAACGGAACGATAAATTTTTAAATCAGCAGCGTAAAGAAGGCAATTATAGGACAGGTATTGGGGGAGATCATTAATGAAAATGTTAAATACAAATGGCCCTGAAGAACACCAGATTTTGGACTAAATGAGGCCGACGAATAAAATTATTCCACGAAACGGTACAGGAGTGATGGGATAAGAAGGATGAGATCCAAGGGAGTATTGAATCGGAGATGCGGAACGATCGAAGTTTGTTAGCCAAAAGGCCGTGATCAAAACTGTCAAAGGCTTTAGCAAAATCGATGTATATGACATCAACTTGTTGGCTCAGAAGCAAGAGAGATGGTATTCGTAAGTTCTAACAAATGAGTTACTGTTGAACGACCTTTAATGACACCATGTTGTTCATTTGCAAACAGGATACTGATGCCATCATACATTCTGTTATGCACAGTTCACTAAAGGAGCTAGCCAAAATAAGACAGTAAAGAAATCGGACGATTGTTCGAGATTTCACTACGGAAAGATGTTAACATGTTTCCAGACGTCGGGAAGCAGGAGGAAGAGAGGCTTATATTGAAACTAATTGATAGTGGGGTAGATAATGAAGAAGATAATGACTTTACCAACAGATTTGGTATTCCATCAGGACCCGAACCCCCATTAATATTAAAAGTGAGCAGTATATTTTCAATTTCCGATGGAGATATCACGATAGAATGCACAATAAGGGAAAAAGAAGGAAACGATGAGTATATAGTGGGGTTTAAAACCTTAAATGTGGAAGAAAAAAATTGAGCAAAAAGGCCATGCCATGAGAAGATATTAGGGTTATGGGATGTTATTATAAGGGAACGGATGTATGTCCAAAAGGGCTTAGGACTATTAGATTACAGTGACTTTTCAATCATATAATAATAAGATCGTATTGCGTTCTTAAGCGATTTTTTGGCTTCTCTACGAAGCAATCGGTAGTTGCGCATCTGGTACGTCAAATAGAGAGCGCCTGAGACTTCAGCAGACCAGCTGCAGTTCTTTTTCGGAGGGGAATGGCAGGTAGATACATGATTTGTAATTATGCTACTGCGATTCTCATAGAAAGTTGATTGCGCTGAATTGACATCGAGGTTCTGTAGCATTAAATTCCAATCAATATGATCCAGCTCAAGCTGAATGGCTGCAAAGTTGGCTTTGCGGAAATTAAATTTTGGGGAAAAAGGAGTGTGTTTGGACTGTGGTGCGAGAAAAGATAAACTAACCTCAAGCGGAGGATGATCGGGATCAGGCTTTACATATTTGTAGAAAGATTTTGAGATTGAGGAGAAAAAGGCAGCATTGGTAGTAAAGATGAAGTTGGTTGTTTGCGTTTGAGATCGTATTTACTTGCAATAGGGAGGAAAGCGATAAAAAGAAGAAAACAGGATAGAGACATAATTGAAGGATGTGAGGGTATGAGAGCATGTTAAAATCCCCATAGATTTAAATAGTGTACAGAGGTTTGATGCTGCTGAAATACGAAGAGGACTCAGAAAAAAAACTGTTGTAAACGCGAAAAGGAGCATTGCAAGGGATATAAACGCAAAGCCATACTAAACTCTCGACTTGAGAGATATTAATGAAGACAGTGATTTTACTGGAAGTGAAGGTGAAAAGTCAGAGCAGAGTTTGCTGCCTGAAGCTTTTTGAATGGCAATAAGTACACCACCACCATTTGATTTACTTGATCCGATCCGATCCGGTAGCAAGCTCACTACATGACGAAAGTTTCTTCTTTTGGTCACCTCAAAAGGTTTAATTAATGTTCCAGGAGGCCAATATTCTAAAAAAAGAATTATGCTGCAGTTTGATGGTACAGTAATCTTAAGGGAATCTATAACCCTTCCCACAATGTTATCCTTTGTCAGTGTGTGGCAGCTGTTGATCTTTACCGAAGATCCAAATTTCGTTGAAACGTAATAACAGATGCCATTCGCCGGTCTCATAAGCCAGACGAGATATGAATACAACCTCAGAATCATTGCTGGCCAACAGTTCAGCGTTGTTTTTGATGCAGGTTTAGCTTGCGACTTATTCTCGTTATTATTGGTGGAGTTGTTTCCAATGTGATTTTAGCATTCTCTCCCAATGGAGGAAGATCTAGTGTAGAAGGCTGCAATACATCGCGAGTATCCAGACCCGTCTCAGTTCAAGGATGTGCAGATATAATGTCAACAAACTGAAGCAAGGAAGTAATCTCATTACGCAGCCGAACATTTTTTATTCAAAGCTCTCAGCTCATCAGATAAAGCTTTAACCGTTAAGCCATACAGAGCCAAGAAACGCAGGCTGGATTTGAATAACGTATTCCATCTAACAACGTTTCAAGTTCCTCTATCACTCCAGCTAATAACAATTCACTTCATTCAAATGGCATAAAATCAAATAATGAATCTAAAAACTGCCTTTTGAATTAAATAATGAATCCCCTTTCCGCTTTGGTGTATCTCCTGTGACTCTCATAAAAAAATCTAAAGATTTACTTGCTCCGTACTGTCTTTTGTCTCCAAATAAATAACCTGAAGCCTTATTCAACTTTTGTATTAGCATTGCAAGCAGTAAATAACTTAAAAGTTATTAAAATGAACATTAATTCCTTACCAATTTATGATAAGCGAATTGCTTTCCAAAATATTCTTAATGTTTTTGTGCCTGACATTGTTTTTTTAAACGAAACTCGGCTATGTGTAAGGCACAAGGAATTCCCAAATTATAAAATGTTTTGCAATGATATTGGTAGAGGTACAGCCATCCTTGCTCATTCAAAACGTAGAATTTTCCAAATTCGATGTGAATTCTCATCTTTTTCTTATACTTTCGCTTCTTTACATATGCGTGGCGCTGGTGGTCTTATTCGTAAATTATTTTGAAATTCTTTGTATGTTACCTGTGATCTCGGTCAATCATTTTTCTCTAATTTTGATCAATTATTAAATTTTCAAACGAACTTGATGATTTCATTTGGTGAGGCGACATTAATGCTAGACATCCTAGTTGGGGTGATAGAAGTTTTACCATTAACGGTAGCATTATTAACAATTGCTTGATGTCAGGTAATAGTACGTCTATACCAATTATTAATGCAGGCATTCCTACTTTTCCCAGAGGGTCTTCTTTCTTAGATAATTTCCTGATTTCGCCTTCACTTCTAAATGCTCATTATGTAACATATCACTGTTTCTCAATCGCAGCTCCGCTTCCTCTTGCTGATTTATATCCAATTATTCCTCATCCTTCCTTATTTCGCTCATTTAAGAATGTTGATTGATCTTGTTTTGACAAGCAGTTATCTGATTTGTTGGTAGACAAATTCCCGGATGAGCGTTTACTTAAACAAAAAATTGACGATTCAATCTATGTTCGCTCTTCTATGATTTCTTTATGCATGGACTCTTTTGTATCTACCAGAAAATTTAATATCTCGAAATTCATACTAGTAGCAAATGGCTAACAATGCTTTAAAACAAGTTGGGTAAACAGACCTACGCTCATGTCAGAAGGGTTTTGTATTCAATTTTCAAAATGCAGTCACCAGATTGAATAAAGTCAAGAAGCATGTCAATGACGATTTTATTGGAGAAAATATGAAATTCGAAGATCATACTATTATTAACAAAGTTGAACGAATTTCGACTTCTGAGGTTTTTGTTCTTGTTATACTCATAAATATCTCCCTTGATAATTATTTCAGATGTCCATTCGCGACGGAAGGAACAAATTTTTCATGTATTTCCCCCCTGTGCCCCACTGAAGCAAAAACTGATAGTTTAACAACTGTTTTGAAAAGCTCCCATGAAAACTTTTATTTTCATACTCATATCGGCTACGTTTGATGAATTTTTTTCAGGGGCCACTCTCCTGTACTGTTATCGATTAATAGCCAATTTTTTCGAATCCTAGAGTTGTTACAAAACCCTTTTGTTAGAAGCTCTCTCCCGCCTCCTTGACTTGTTTCACTTATGAGTATTAATTGTAAGTACTCAGCGTCAGTCATTCGTTAAATTGAATCAAGTGTTCAAAGCATGCACCTTAAACGTTGAAGTTGGGAAAAAATAACTCAAAATTATTCAATCTTTGCATTTAAAACAGCCACCATTTTGTTTTACGATTACTGATACCACTAGCTGAACTGATTCTCAAAGCTATTCATGACACCTATCATTCCTGAAATTCTCATGCAAATCCTAGCAAAACTGTAGTGTCTGAGTCGGTAAAAAGCGCATGTTGTTCCATAGCCATATGTTGCCATAGTAATACATGCAGCGCATATTGTTCCATAGTAATACAGGAAAATTCAAACCGCTATAACTTCGCTAAATATGATGTAATCTTTATGAAACTTGCAGAGTTAATCAATCTTATAAATAGACATCTGTGTACTGAATTTCATTGAATTTAAGGGTACCGTTTAGATTTTATTCAAGAAAACATAAAATCGATAAATCATACTATTACTAACAAAGTTGAGTGAATTGCGATTTCTCACGTATTTGTTGTTGTTGTACTCATCAAGGCCTACATTCTTGATTTTTTTTCAGATTTTTCGGATCACAGGTGTCCAATCGCGAGGGGGGGGGACACATATTTTTCTTGTATTTCCCCTCCCTGTGCGCCCCTCGAAGCAAACTTTGCCAAACTAAGACCTGTTTTGAAAAGACATCAAGACCTTTCATCTGATACCCATATCGGCTACCTTCAATGAAATTTTTTTTTCGGGGGGTCACTCCCCTACATGGGGAGACCCCCCTTAAATACCTTATAAAATTTTTTAGTAGTTGAACTTTGAAGAGATCACCGCTTTACACCTACATACAAAATTTGATACTTCTAGCTTAAGTAGTTTCCGAGAAAAACTGCTGTGACACACGGACGGACGGACAGACAGACGGACAGACGGACAGACAGGGCGCGATTTTAGAAGGGTTTTGTAAAATTATTTTACAAAACCCTAAAAAAAGAAAAGTAAAGTCAATTCTTTTAGTTTGGGTTTTGAAGGATCTTTTTTGACTATATTCTCTCCAAATAATCGCTGCTCACATCCCACTTGCTTAAATTACCAGATTTTTTCACCAGCTGTGATAAAATCCAATCTGTAATAGTAAATTTGAATAATGGAAAATCTTTTGGTCCAGATGGCATTCCGAACTTAGTCATCAGGAAATGTAGCAACTCAATTTCTAGACCTCTTATCGCCATTGCAAATAATTGCATTGATAATGGTTACTTTCCATCTGCTTGGAAGGCAGCCACATTAGGTCCTTTGCCAAAATCAAGATCAAATGGTGATATTAAGAAATTGAGACCAATCTCTCTTCTTTCGAAAATTCTCTCTCTTCTTAGTCAAAATTCTTAAAAAATTATCCTGCGATCTTTTAAAATATTTTCTAAACCCATCATTTCTATTGGGCGATTTGGTTTCAAGAAAAAAACTCGGTTTTGGACTCGGTTTGGTTAAAAGGTTTAAACCACAAACTTTTAAATTGTAGCTGCCCTATTTCTTTAGCTCGTATATTCATAAGTTTTCTCATTAAACGTTGCTTATCGATTAAAATCTTCTTTAATAAGTGTATATCCTGGTGTTCCTCAGGGTTCTCTTCTTGGTCCGTCTCTATTCAATTTTTATTTGGCTGATATTCCTTGCGGTCATCAAAATAATATAAATGACAATTTTGAAATGTTTCTTCACGCGGCCGATATTATCTCTCTTGCTAGCGACACAAGACCCTTAACAACTTTAAATAAAATTAATTTACATCTTCAAGTGCTAAAAAAAATTATATGTTTGATTGGGCTCTGAAAATTAACCCTGAAAAATGTGAATTAATTTGCTTTCGTAATGCTTATGGGGAAGGCCATAGAAATGCTCCAGCATGTAGTATTGTCACCTCTTCTTTCAAGCAAATCTTTAGGTTGCAGTACTAAGCTTTTAATGTATGAAACTCTTATTCGTCCAATTATTACCTTTTGTTTTCCAGGTTGGCATTCTGTTCCTTAACTGTTGCTGATGTAATTCAAATTTTTGAGCGCGAAATCCTTCGAAAATGCCTATCTACTCGTAAATACAAAAGGCCTAACAAAAAATATTTAGAAACAGTATACGAGTACACTACGATGAGATCAAAATCAGATCAATTTTATTTTTCATGATCGAGCAGAGTATGAAGCGCTTAACCTCTTGGGGCTCTCATCCTGATTTAGTTGTAAGGGAATTATTTGATCAAAACATATGCAGTAATACAGCAGTTTTTAAATTTATTATTTTATATTTAAATCATTTAATAATTTTACATAAAATTAAAATTTCATTTTTATGTCAAATTTATACATTTAATATTTTATTAAATATAAATAAAAATGCTCGATTCGAATTTGGCGCAGGCAAAGGGTTAAAGAAAATGCATGCATAATATAGACCAAATCTACTAAATCACTACACAACCCGCAAACCATTTCCATATAGAAAATCCTACTATGACTTGAGAGTATGTAAAATACACATTCTCGCACCCCGCTCATCGTAATCCTAGACATACAAAATATACAATTACACTCATAGAATTGTGGGTAACTCTCTTATCAGTGAACAACAATACTTGCTATTTGGGATATGGGCTTAGACTTGTTCCGTACACATATAGCATTGAATCATTTGGTGCAACGCCGAACAAGTGAAGGGCTTTGGGTGTGGATAGAAAAAGAACGAAATGGTGAGGGAGTGGATAGAGCACTGTTGAAAAGCTTGCTTCAAAGGTTGTGTGATTTACAAATCGACCAAAAATGGGATTTGAAGAGAAAATTCTTGGTTGCCACCGTGAACTTCACGAGCGTTAATAGGGAAAGTGTTTTGCGAATCTATTGAGTAACTGTTTTAACGATTTGATTTGTGATCTTTATCAGATCGAATGGAGAAGAAAACGGGAAAATGAAAGGGGGAGTCTGCTTGAAATTGCCAACGAGCGTGGACGCGGCGAGTCGAGGGAACCACGACACGGACTGGCACGGAGGACGGCGGCGAGAAGAAAAGGAAAATGAGAAATTGTTTTAATATGCGAAACTTCAGTCGGATTGGCGTGTTTTTGCTTTGAGTTTTGAATCCACGAATTAACACCTAAAATTGGACGCTTCGCTGCATTTCTACTGTGAGAAAGAAAGTTACTTCGTCGTGCTGAAACGGTTTGGAGGTGTGTTGCTCGCTCTCTGTTGCTATGGCCGCAGATACGTGCCACTTTTCATGTTGATCATTTTGCTTCAAATTACAATATTTGCTTCAAACAAGCAAATCCCTGGAGTGCTTGATCTTTATCCTCCGTGAAATTCGAGGAATGAGGAAAGTTTAATGTATCTCGGATGGCACATAAATTTGATTAGATTCCGACATCTTTTTTTGAGAATAAGGTGAAATAAATAGGCATCGAGTAAATTGCTTGCAAAATAATTCGTGTGCCAAGATGGAAATATTTTGCATGTCGCAAATCGAAGTTTTTAAATAAATTAGCATACAATTTACATTGAACTGTGAATGAGGTGAAACAAAAGCCAGTGAAGTTCAAAGTGCTTTAAGTTCGCTGTGTCTAAATAACAAAAAAGTAAAGATTATTGTACGCCTTTTGAGCGGATATAAATATTGTCTTTTGAAACAAACCATTTACGTGCATTGTGAATTAAAAGCCTGTGCAGTGAATTAGAAATTTAGTGCGTTAATGACTAATAATGTGTGAAGTGGATAAAACTTGACCACGTATCAGATCATGAGTCCTGCTATGGATGCTTTGTTTCCAGCACCTACAAGTTCGTAAAACATTGAGGCTACGAGTAGATACGTTTGATGATAAGAGAATTAAACCACAATTTTGAACTAAATTCATATGATGTATGGCGGGGGACAGCGACAAGCAAGTCGGCGGCGTACCCATACCATTCATTCACGTATAAATTTAATAAAATCGCGTCGAAGCGCCTCAGTTCAATTTTTAAAACGCGACAATCCATTTTGGTGACGATAAATACGAGATACTTTTTGCTCGATTCTACTGTCGAACATCATTAGACAAGTTTCTTAAAGAAAAGCTAGGAATCTCCTTGTGTCTGCGATAGTCCGAAAATTTACTATTAGAGAAAGAAACATACGAACATTCTACACAGCCTTAGTGTGTAAATTCATTCATAATATTCTTATGCGAATTGGTTAAAGATACCAATCAGTTCGGGGAGAAAAATTCTCAAGTGTGGTGCGATACAAATTAAGAGATTGCTGTAAATTTATTTCATAATTGCATCGGGAATTTGCATGTTTAGTATTCCATTGAATAAGTTTCACCTACTAGGATACCTGCATCGTCATCGAGCGCTCGACGGACCATGTGAGTAAGTACCCAGTTTTATTTTAAAATTTGTTTTATCACATTACTTTTTACATAAAATTATGTATATATTTTTTTAATTACTATTATTAAAAATAATTTTTCTCCGTGAATATCTCAATTCAAAATAGCTTGGTCGTTTTTTTTTGAATAATTTGAATACTGTATACAGAAACCCATTTTTCTAAGATATTGTTTAGTGAAATTGTGAGAAGGAATGAAATGTAATTTGTGAGTGTTTTTGGAAATAATACAGAAAAAAATGATCGTGTCTATTGAAATTATATAACACACGGGCTTTCCTTTGATTAACTCTAACCGGGTATAGGACCCGGTATGATGGTAGGCTCTCCACGTTAGAAATGAGCCACCCATCGGGCACCAACTAACCTCTTTTTGTTTCAGGTGACGTCGCGGGTTGAGTGGCTCGAGCAAGGTGCTTCTTTATGGCATAGGGTTATGTAATCAAATTGCATAGCTCTATGACATAAATTGGTCACCGGGGTACTTCTCCTCTGATGGGAAGGCTCATGCAAGTTATGTTGTATGAGCTTTCCACTCAGAAGAGAAATACCTGGCCCTACAACATATATGGATTTTGATCCGGTTGGGTGGGTGCGCGGGGGCTCCATCACCACCCGGTTGCCCCTCTCTCATTTGTGGGCCATGAGCCTCTTCGGGTAAAGACGAAGTTACCCAAATTCCGCCCATTTTTACTTGTTTCACTTGTTCTCTGAACAAGTCATTTTTTCCCGGTATGGTTGCCTACAAATTTTGCGTGAATGCGAAATTCTTTTGTAGTGGGTTCTTGTGCTGGGGGAATGAACCCGCCCCACGACACCACAATGCTAGCCTGCCAGCGCATTCACGCGTCCCCAGACAAGGGCATTCTCGGCGGATACTTACATCTTCCTCTGCCGAGGCAGCAGACCATCGCTGCAGTCCTTCATGCACTTTGAAATCTAATTATTCACTACACATACCTTTAGTGAATGTTAATCGTTATTACAAATCACTATCAAATCACTTTGGGTAGATAATTACTCGTTATATACTCCTTCCTCATTAGATCCACATAAGCCATTATTTTACTCACCGGGTTTTGAATATTACGCATTTGATAGTGGTTAATAATTTAGTTCTTAGATTTTATATATTTCTTCCACTTTTCCTCAGTGTTTTACTATAAATACCATTTCTTACACTTTTTGTAGAAGCATACGTTATCACCTGCTTCTGGTTTCATTTTCTTGGTTCATTATATTAATTAATTATTATTGTTAAATATCTTATCGTATTATGTTAGCTCAAAGTGTCAAAATCATGTAAATTCCTTTCTTGTTGTTTTTTGCAAATAATTCTCAATTGTATTTTTCAATTTATTAGCCATTGAGCACTGGCGTAAGCATAGAGGTATAATACAATAGAGAGGGCGATAAACAGTGTTTGCGTCCTCACGTCTCCCCTTGAAATTTACAAGCAAAATAAACTATCCACAGTGGTGAAGATTTTAAGGGGCAAGCAGGCTTTAAGTTATCGGAGAATAATTGACTATTGACTACAAATATTCCAAAACTGGGCTTTTTCCTAAACTTCGTTTCCCTAGATCTAAATTTTTCGAGAATATTTTACTCCCAAAGTCTCAATTCATGACTTCAATGCAGCAAATCTCTTGTCTTTTCTGTATTTCCACGGAAATAATTCCAATAATGCAAAAAAGTTAATTCATTATAATTTTTTTTTTAAATAAACAAGATAATTAGGGTAAAAGAACAAACACAACATTCAATCTGCAGAAAATTACCGCTTCGTGAAATATTCGTTTGAATTTCGAAACACTATTGACAGAAATGTTGTTTAGCGTGATAACATCAAGAAAGTGTTGCTGCTCTTATAATGTTGTAAAAAATTCCCGTTGGCAGCACCAGCCGGAAAAGTAAATTTCTCGTACGTAGCGTAAGGGTTCGAAAAAGAATTTGACTTGCCTACTACTGGACTTCTTACTGTAATTTTTGTAGCACCACATGGGTATTTATTAACATAAAAAGAATTTGTCGCCGTTCGTATTTGGAGACCCTTCTTACCCGTAGAGGCGCAAATATTTTGCTAATTACATTGAGTTGGACACGTATGGATCACTAATTAAACTGAGTTGGACACGTATGACTGCTAGAGGGCTACAGGAATAAAAAAAGTGTTTATGTCACCCCCCTGTTTGGGGAGACCCCCTTAAACACTTTAAAATATTTTCTTACACTGCAAATTTTGAGAGGCACCACTTTTGACCTACGTCGAAAATTTCCTAATTCTAGCTCATGTGGTTTGCGAGAAAACTTGTTGTGACGCACGAACAAATAGACGGACGGACAGACAGATAAGTCGCGATTTTATAATTTTTTAGGGTATTGTTAAAAATATTTTGCAATATTTACAAAAAAGTCTGATTTATAAATACTTTCAAGATAAGTCATTTGCAACGTTTCCATGAAAAAAATTCATTATTTCAGTTGCTACTAAAGTAGCGAATTGCGCTTGCCTTCTGACCTTTGGGGGCCGCCATTTTGAATGCATGCATTTGATTTTGAATTATTTTAAATCTTTGTGTGCTAGGACCTCATCAATCAATGTGTCAAATCTCGTACAAATCGAAGCTTCACTCTAGACAGGGTAAAATGATTCAATTTTTAGTGAAAATGGCAGCTAAAAATATTATGTTTTAAATTTTCGACTTTTTTTATTTTTCATTCAATTTTAATGATTTTCTGCAAAATCCATAACCTCAAGTTTCATCAAAATCCGCTGGAAAATGTCACCGCTAGAGGGCCACAAAAACCAGAAAAAAAGCATATTCAAACCGCGGCCATTTTGAAATTTGCACATGCATGATCACCAAAATATCAAAGACCGTAGATCTATCTTGAATTCAAGTTTCATATATGTCGGATCAAAATTACGACTTTTAGAAGCCTTTAAAGTTCTGAACTTCAACTGGCCGCCATTTTGGTTTTTTGCGACCTGACCTCCAGTTTTTTCACGTAATTCTTTAGATACTTATAATTTCTATCAAACTTTCGAATTTCATGAGCATCTGTTGAAAGCTTTGACCAAAATTTTGCACGTTTTTCGACATTTGAGCGGCCGCCATTTCGTTTCTGCCGTACTGACTTTAGATTTTTTATTGTGAGATCCATCACATATATCAGTGAACCTTTGTACCGAATTTCATCCAAATTGGAGCTATACTTTGGTCAGAACAGAAATCACGATTTTTCGTCTAAAATGGCCGCCATTTTGTTTTTGCCCGGCCGATATAGCTGGTTCACGAACTTAACCAAGATATTTACCCAATACACCTTTCCTGAAAATTTGGTGAAACCCGAAGCAAAATTGCAACCCATATATATATATATATATATATATATATATATATATATATATATATATATATATATATATATATATATACTACTATATATATATATATATATATATATATATATATATATATATATATATATATATATATATAAGATACTCTCCGCAATAGTTAAAATTCTCTCGAGAAATTTACCTAAAAAGCTTACTAGTTTGCAATAAAACTATAAAGCATTGTGCTGTACCTTAAACTATATTGCAGGAGTCTACTAAGTGGTTACAATATTAGCATATTGTACTTACTATTTTGAAATGGAAAACTTTACGATGGTACTAAAAACAGGAAACGGTTTTGAATAAATTGTTAAATATTTAGATGTGTGAGTAGATTTAGGATAGACGGAAGATCAATTTTCTTTGACTGATGAAGAAGCTAGTGTCACCTTAGAAGAATTGATTTTTGGAAAGTAAAATTAATAAAATAACGAATTAAATGGAGGTTTTGATATAGTTCGTATTATGTTCCAATTGACTTGATAGTATGATAATATTACATATTAGTTTAAATACCAGTTTGAGCCAATTTTTTTCGGGAGTCATAGTCACGTTCTAAACAAGCATCTAGGAATGTATTTCGGTAGCGGTGGACGATCGTCATTATCTAAGCTAAAAATACTGCTTTTAGAGGAGAATTGGAGAAATTTCGTCGTTTCGAATGATCAAGTGGCTTAGTTCTAGAGTCAATTTGATCTGGAAACCATGTAGGCATTTATGTATATATATATATATATATATATATATATATATATATATATATATATATATATATTATATATATGTGATAACCTCGATCCCCCGGGTCGATATTCCACAGAGATCTGTCACCCCTCAAATTAAATGTCGCAGCCAGCTGATAAGGTTGTTTGACTGTTCTCTGCGACCGAACGTCACTAGCGGCAACGGGTGCATTTAATTTAACCCTTAATTACTCGCACTGGGGTATAAAGTACCCCACCGGGACAATTTGTTGCAGCATTCGGCAACACTATCTGTCTGGGACTTGAGCTCTCTTCTAACCTTTTTTTGATATGTTTACTTTATGATCCCATCAATTTCAGACATCGCTCATAAGTTAAAATGAGAATTTCGTCTAGTTATAGTGAACAATGCCAATTTTATATACATAACGTAATTACTCGCGCGGGGTATAAAGTACCCCATGGGGATATTTTGTTGCAGTGATTGGTACAGTGGGACTCTGGCTCCTTTTTTTGGCATGTTTTCTTATGTACTTTCAATTTCAGTCGATATTCACAAGTGCAAGTGAGAAGTTGGTGAAATTATATAGTGAGCAAATTTTCATAATTTTGATTTGTGTGTTACGCGAAGAACAATGTAAGGATTTCGCTTTAGATGTCTTCTTTTTGTCGTGTAATCGTGTAAATGTTCTGCGTATATATAGCTTATTCTATATTATTGTTTACGTTACCTAGGAATCGATTTCTGCGAACTGAAGATGAAATAAGAGCAGCTTTGGAATCGCTTAGTGATGAAGATGTGGATACCAATGTGCGGGAAGGGTTAGAAAGTGCTTCGGAGTCTGAAGAAGAAGTTATTGGAAGCGATGATAAAAATCATGATAGCAACAGCGAACAAGAATATATGCCTGATTATAGTTCATCTGATGAAGATGAAAGCGATGAAAATCATTTCATAAAAAACATTTACAAAAAAGTAAGAGGCGTAAAAGTATTGGAGGAATCGTTCAAATGGAAGAAAACTCCGATACATAGTAAATACGCAAAAACACAAAAAAAAATATTTTGATGAAAAGATTTCCTAATCCTAGAGAAATACCTCCTGATGAAATTTCTGCTTTTAGAAAAATTATAAGTGAAAGCATGATTGAAGAGATTGTTCAGTGTACTAATATTTACATTAGATCAGTAAAAGATTCCGGCAAATATGGCAGGGAAAGAGATGTCAAAGAAACAACAAAAGAGGAAATTTATGCTTTCTTTGGCTTGTTATACCTGATTGGTAGCAAAAAGCTGAGCAAAACAAATCTTTCTGAAATATTTGAAAGTGATGGCACTGGAATAGAGATTTGTAGAGGAGTAATGTCCATGAACCGATTTTATTTTTTGCACTGTGCAATACGGTTCGATAACATAGGAACTAGAAATGAAAGGAAAAAAACGGACAAGCTTGCTGCAGTAAGATCATTTCTGGATGAGTTTGTTGTAAATTGCGAAAATGCATATACTCTTGGAGAATTTGTTACTATCGACGAGAAACTGGAGGCTTTTCGTGGAAGGTGTTCTTTTATACAGTACATACCTAGCAAGCCAGCAAAGTACGGTATAAAAGTTTTTGCGCTTGTTGATTCCAAAACATATTACACCCATAAGCTTGAAGTGTATTGTGGTCGTCAGCCAGAGGGTCCATATCAAGTGAGCAACACTCCTACTGATATTGTTCTTAGATTGACTGACAATATAAAAGGAACAAATAGGAACTTGACGTGCGACAACTGGTACACGAGCTACCCATTGGCTAAAAAACTTCAAGAAAATGGCATTACATTGATTGGTACAATGAAAAAAAATAAAAGACAAATACCACAAGAATTTCTGCCCTCAGTATCAAGAGAAGTAGGTTCCTCCCTATTTGGCTTTCAAGAATGGGTCACCTTAGTATCATATGTACCGGCAAAGAAAAAATCAGTCTTACTCCTTTCAACGATGCATAACAATAATGAGATCGACTCTGAAACAGGAAAACCGGAAATAATTATGGAGTATAATCGGACGAAGTGTGGCGTTGATACTGTAGATCAAATGTGTGGTACATATACCGTTACAAGGCGAACAAAAAGATGGCCATACACTATCTTTATGTCGCTGTTGAATGTAGCAGGTATAAATAGTTTTATTATATACTGCAAACATGGTGAACAAGCGACCAATAGACGAGTTTTTTTAAAAAATCTTGCACTCGCTATGATGAAACCACATATTCAACAGCGGGTAATGATTAAATCCCTGCCAATGAATATTCGGAGCATTATGGAAAATATGCTTTCAAACCCGCAAAAGAGTGAAGGCAGTGATCTTTCAAAAGCAGCAATAACTCTGCGCAAAAAAGGCCGGTGTAAATTATGTGGAAGATCGAAGGACACAACTACAACAATTAAGTGTTCAACTTGCCAAAACTTTACATGCAAGAATCATATCAAAAAAACAATTCAGGAATGTGAAAGATGTGTTCAGCTACTTAATTCTATTGAAGAATCCGAATAAAAATACCAAATAAGTTGATGTTATATTTTCATTACGCAGATTTTTCATTATGCATTATAACTATAAGTACATTTTAATAGTTTTACATTTCTTGAAAGCATATGTAACTATTAAAAAAGTTTTTTCAATAAAAAATGTCTAATTATATTCATTAATTTGCATACAAAGTGGTCAGAAACCACTGGGGTACAAAGTACCCCGCGCGAGTAACCGTTTCACAAAAGTGGGTGCGAGTAATTGAGGGTTAAGCGTAATATGGCGGTAATCCGAGCGGAAAGGTCGTCGTAGTTAGAGACGAATAGTTATAAGTAAAATCGTGAAAAAAGAGGTTCCGGTCAATCCAATCCAGGACAGACTGGCATCAAATCAAATGTGAAGATTTCTGAAATATGCAAACCATTGAAACTAGGGTGAACGTTCTTGGATTAATTTCACACCAAGCGTATTGAGTAATTTAGTATAGTGACCATCTAGTAGGTAGCAACAACCAGTGTATGTGCACCAGCGAAGCCTTCACTCACTCGGCCATCTGGATTGGCTCATTGCAAATATTCTCGAGCGAAGCATAAAACCCATTGCAGCAATCAATTATGCACCTCCAGCTTGCTTTTTCGTCATCAACTCGCGGTTACAGCGTATCTTGCGCACTTGTACGTTTTTACAATCGCTGCGCATAGTTTCGAGGTGAAGCCACTCTATATCATAGTATACTCAAATAGTAGCCACACCTTTCATTTACCCTGTGTTGCACACTTTTTGTATTTTCCCAGGGGCACGTCAGCTGATCCGGGGCATGACAGCTGATCCCATGTTTGGCGCGCTCAAGAAACAAAGCAAAATGCAAATAAAATTTCCGGCACACGTGTTCTTTTACGCATTTCAGAACATAGGAGTGGTGCCAAATCCTAATAAAAAACTAAAAGATTGCCTAGAACGAATTTGTTTTTCTGCAATGTTATTGATTTTTTAGCTCTGGTGGCCCTGAAAGCTCTCATCGAAGCATATGTTTATATTCGCGCCATTCCTCGCATCAGCGTTTACCATCTACCTGCTACCGAAGATTTATGGCTCGCTGTTCGGCTTGTGTTCGAATTTTTCCGGAGGGTTGATGGAGTGTGGTTACTAGTTGAGTATACTATGCTCTATATCGACACGACAGCGCCAGTTTGAGTGTACCACAATAGCTGCCGTCACTACAGTAGCTTACAAGTAGTCCCAAATTCATAAGATAATTGACCAATTGGTGGAGTTTGTGGCTCGCAATGAAAACGTAAATATAAAATGTACGTGAAACATTCTTACAAAAATTAAATGATAAGTTGTTACTTGCAAGTAAGCAAGAAAATGCATCCAGATTTATCCTGAGTGGCATCGAAATCGAAGAACCGCTCATGAATATATGTTGTTCCATAGAAGACAAATGTTTGTGAAAGTACAAATGACGTTAAAATTTGTGCTTAATAATTCAACAACATAAGTTATCCACCTAATCGCATCACTAAATAACACAGGCCTTTTGTGTGTTCTGGTCATAAGCAGCTTAATATATCAATTTTTTCACAATCTGAACAAGCAATGATCTACAACTCATATCCGTTGAAAGTATGACAGCAAAACTTACCAGAATCTAATCTAGAATACAATACTCAATCAGATCCAGGTCATGATGAGCTCCCTTGGTCTTGGCTGCGCCAATTAATTCAAAGACCGATGCCTAAAAAAGTATTTATTCTTCCTCCCCCGGAGAATCGTTTATTTTAGTAGAAAATTTATCCTATTCTAGTTTCTAACGTAAAAATTTCTAGCAAGACAAGGCCTGGTGCCTGCCGTATTCAATATGAATTGATTTAGAAAAGGAGTGCACATTATTTAATTGAAGTTTTGAAGAATCGTTAACCTCTTTGCAAAGTTTCAGTGGATTTATATGTTATCGAATTATCTCGTATTTTGCGCGTGAGATATGTACTAATCAAGCAGTCACCTAAGCAAACTGCCCAAAAACCGGCATAACACTGTTCCCAAATTTCAATTGCAGATTTGAAAAATTTAATTACTCAAAGTTAAATTTGTAAATTATAAAATTTAGAAAAAAAATCTAATTTTTTTATTATAAATATAAATTTGTATGTTTTTTTATATATTAAACGTAAATTTTCTTCTTCGACCAACTGCTTTCCAACGTTGAGGGAATCTGAAGAAACGTCAAATACGAAACAGGTGATAACCAACAGAAGAAAACACACATAATCAAGAAAACTCCTCTAATGGCAGATGCAAACTATAAAAAATAGCAGGTTTTGAACAAACAATTAAGCTAGAAAAAGAAAACTATGAACTAAGGCACGGATGTAATCCCTTGAAGATCTATTGAAGAAGGGGATGACAACTCAAAAGCTGCAGCAACAAAAGTAAGTCATAAAGGAAACAAAAATGAAGAAAAGTACAAAACAAAAGATCTCGAAAGAAATTCTAAGTGCTGGTGGTACTAACGGTAGTCAAAACTGTTTGGCAGTGCTGGACGGATTAATATAAGAAATGGAAGTTGAAGAACGTGTCGAAGGCAATTCTGATAAACATACTAATATAAATTATATAATTATATTATATATATATATATTAATATGGAATATAATTTATATTAGTATGTTTATCAGAATTGCCTTCGACACGTTCTTCAACTTCCATTTCTTATATTAATCCGTCCAGCACTGCCAAACAGTTTTGACTACCGTTAGTACCACCAGCACTTAGAATTTCTTTCGAGATATATATTCGGACAAAGAAGAAGATATATGGCTCGACTATTGGTAGCCGAAAATAAATTAAGCAATTAATTTTGAAATCAAAAGAGTAAATGTAGAAAAATTAACAATTAACACGAAATCACTGGTTGATTTCAAGTAACTGCAAAGGTTCCGCGCCTCACCTTTTACCCCAAAAGGCTGAAAAATCAGACTTTTTTAATGAAGGGAATAGATTGCGGAAAGGATACGGTCGATCTTCTTCAGATGCTCAAAGAAGCTGCGCCTGAAAGTGAATTTACTTCTGAGAAAATCTTTGCAAGGAGAAGATCAACTGTGTTATACACTATCTGGGAGTAAAATGCAAAGATGCTCATGCCGCTGGTAAGTACAAATTGGCTCAGACGGAGCCCTCGATATCGAGAAGCTAAAGTTGAATTTGTTCTGAAACAAATGCAAGTATACCGTAGTGTAGTACCCTTCAACTTCGTCAAGCCCAGTTATCATTCGCACTCACCGCTAGATGGCCAGCAGATAGTGCTGTGAATAATGTAAGTAGCAATGATGAGCTGTTTCTCAAAATTTACTAGCAACTTAATTCTTTATAGGAGGGAATCGACAAACAAGATTCAAAGATTAATTTTGTTTGTCCGCGTTTAGATCTTTCAAGTGTCTCAAAATAACATGTCACCCGGTCACCTTCTCATGGGTATTCTTCGGCTCATGTCAATCAACGTTAACTTCATTGTTATTCTACATCGAGGTGACTATCTCTTCGTATTATTCGTCAAGCAAAAGCCTAACATCATGCCACTTCAATTCATGGCACTCCATGATATTCAAGGATTTTGAATTCGTAAGAAACGATAGTGTAAACGATGATGGGGAAGTGGCACTGGGATATTGGTTATAAGATCCTATCGTTTCCAAAATATTGAAAAAGTCGAATTCAAAAACTTTGAATTTCTTCAACTTTCCGTCATCAAAATGTCACTGCTAGATGGGAGTAACTCCTTCGTTATCTCTTCCTATATAACTACTTGAAACGTTCTCAAGTTCAATCAGGAGTTCAATTCCTTATTTGAAATGCTCGAATTGAACAGGCTGTGTAGTTATTCATTATAATCTTGCCTACATAATCATGGCTGAACGTCATCAATGATCCAAGAGGTGTGTTCATGATGGATAACGGAGAACCAAATCGAGGACATGTGCAATCTATATGGGTCAGATTTCCCAAAATATCCCAGGAAAAATTAATATTTGGACCCATGTATTGCTGACGCAAGACTTGAACTCAGCTTCAATAGTCCCCAACGGAAACTGAAGGTGCTTTCTTTCGATAGCAACCATAACGCAATCGTATTGGAAATAAATCAACAAAGGGATGATGTCTTCCTCATTCCAGTTCACCATGAAAATCACTGGGTGAATTTAAAAAAATGGATTCGGGAAATTTCAAAGGAAGTTCAATCGGGATTACCAGAAGTAATGTACTCCTTCTGATGATGGCAGCTAATGTGAAATGGTTCCCAATAACAGGAATCTAACCAACGATGAAATATATCTGCTTCTGTTGAAGTAAGAGAAGCTCACGTTGAAAACGATTGAGAAAGTAGTTCCCAAGATTAAACATCGAAACTATATGGAAGGATATGAAACACCAACCATTGCGAAGTTAAAAAGATTGATGAGCCTTCTTTTCACACACGTCAACAATATACTACAATCATCCCTCGTTAGCTGTAGTAATCGAGGAGTAGGGCGCTAAAAGCCAGCGCTGCCACAAGCACACAGCACAAACTCAATTTAACGAATTGCGGTGTAACGTGGTATACAAATGCTTAGAACGAAACGGTTAACACCTTTAATTATATGAACGATAAAATCATTGTATCATTTAAACCCCTCAAAAATTGTCAAATTTTACCCATTCCAACCATAATCTTGGTTAAAAATTGTTTTGTTTGTCGGTAATTGGGGTGTGCCTGTCTAATTCTTCCAATTTTTCTTTTTCCCTAATTACGCCTAATCAGTACAAACGAAATTGCATTCATTTGATAACTTAAGCGAATCTACAAAAGACGACGTAAATTTTAAAAACAACCGAAACGAGTATGCATTATCACCATCGCGGATCCACCCATAGATGTCACTATTGAACGAAACTTTTCGCGATTTTCCACTGCTGTTTCGTTGCTCGATGGTTCGGCCCCGCCATTTTTCAACTTGGGAAAAAGAAAGAACACAATCGTCCTCACTCGTCAAGACCCTGATGAAGTAATGCGGGAAGATGAAGTTGGTGTGCTTGTGTCTAATTTTATAGAAGAGCCAGAAAACTACTTGCCAGAAGATTTGCTTCATAAGCCAAGACTTCCTACTGATGGTTATGCCTATACGTTCTTTTGTGACTCCATAATTTTCCTGGTCCTGGTGTTTGGATTTTTGCAACTTGGGGAAACGTCAACGAAAATCGCGAGGAAACTTCACGTGGATTTGTCATCGATGAGCGAATCGTAGGAAGGAAAAAGAAGAGTTCGCGTACTTGCCCAATTTTTCTGTTAAATTTCTGCGATTTCGTCTACCGTTTGTTCGGATGATCGAACATATGTCGCCTCGTTGCAACAAATTAGTTGACAAAAAGTTTCGATAGTGCGGAGTGAAAACAAGTGAACGTGAAATTCAAAACCATTCGTCGTCATCTCGTCTGTCAGAAGGCTATTTTGTCGCAGGGCACCGTACAAAGAGGTTGCTGCTGTGCGAAATCTCATTCACTTGAAAGTGAATTTGGAACGTGAAAAGCACACAGTTTCCGGGCGCTATGATGGAAATCGAATCGAACGTGAATGGGCTGACATCGTAGCTAGTGTAGGATTAATTCGTGATTCGTGCTCCAAATAAAGTAGTCCAAACGCGTTAAATCATACGATCTCGGTGGCAAATTTACGTCGCCACCACGTGCTCTCAAATCGCTCGTGGAGAATGGAATAATAAACTTTTATTACATGCGCACGCTCTTCAACGCTATAACCTAGCATGTTAATTTGCAATACATTAATTATTTATCATTAACTCGACCGATATTGCGTTAACAAAATAGCTGCTATCAGCTAATAAAGTTTGAGCGTCCTTGTTGAAAGACCCTATATATAAGCGCACGTACTCTAACCAGCATGTAAAACCCAGTGCTCACTGAAGCGTGAAAAATTTGCAGGGCCCCAACGGCAATCTCACATGCATTGATCAAAATGTCAAAGCTATCTTTTGCAAGACATAAGTTAGACCAGGATAGAGATGTAACTGTGTCTAATTTGATTTAAACAACGTTCTAGTATAGTGGAAATGTTAGCAATTTGCGAGAGGAAATGCTTGAATCAAAATGGAAACACCATACCAGTATATCTAAAAGAAGAGTAGATCGAGTTGCAAGAGGAGATAAAATACCCTTCAAATTTGAGTTAAATAGTTCAACATTTGCGATCAAAGTTTCATTAATTTGCTTTATTAACAATATTCATAAACATTTTTATATAAAACCTAACGCGAATTTACAACTTATACAAATAACAAAATTAATGACCCCCAGGATTTTACATTAATTAAAAAAAAAAAAAAAAGGTGGATACCCAAGCAATCACCCATCGAGCGCTCGACGGATCATGCGGTGAGTCCTTTTTGACTTATTATATTTTTTATATTATATCATAATTAATTCTTCAAGAAGAGAAAATAACGTATAGTGCAAAGGTTAAAATAAACCCAAAAAAAACAATGAAATATTTCATTTGAATGATATTATCATGTCTTTTATATTTTGAGATCGGGTTTTGATATATTAAGAAACCCAATTTTTAATTTATACAAAACGTAAAGAAATTTATAGAAACACCTAAAAGTGCCAGATTTTGAACTACGAGTATATTGGTAAATTTTATTCGTAGGTATGAAAAATAATCGTTTCTTTATTCTATGACTACTGTTGTAGTCTTTTTCAGTTTGAATTTTCTGCTCTATGCTTTTTTTTTAGTTTGTCTTGAAAGAACATTTGTATATTCAACTCTTCCAAATTTTCAAAAGATACACGGAGTAAATTTAGTAATTAGTAATTCACTTAGTCAAATGAAACTTGTTTACTTTGAATGTAATTTTAAACACGATAGTGTCATTTTTAATAGATACTTACCATCAAGTAGATACGTTTAAACGTTAAATATGTATTAATAGCCCAGTCATATTAGGGCTTTCACCTCGGAATGAAAGATAATAAGCTGCAAATTGGTATGAACCTTTGTTTTGTCATTCTAAATGTTGTCTCAAAAGTCACAATCGTTATCGTGTTCGCGTCTCAAGATATTCAAGGTCAAAGGTCACAAAAATCGGTTTTTCGCGAATATCTGGCTTCCTATCGGTTAAATGAGATTTGCATTTATTATAAAAGTTGTAGGCTATAAAATTCCCTACAACTTTTGTTTAAACTTTTTTTTCATACGACCAACCGTTTTGAAGGTAGAGCGCGCAGAGTGCACATCGTACAGTCATATACGGCCTAATGCAAGGTCAAGCGTGAGTTATGGTTATCAGTACGTTATAAAGTCAATTATTTACTTGGAAATTATAATTATTAAACAATGCCTATTATTTATGTACTAACTATTAATTATTTATATTTAATTAAAGTAAGTAACTTGATTATTTATATATAATTATTCATATTTAACTATTTAAGTATAAAATATTATTAATTCTGGATTATATATTTTAGTTTTATTTTAAGTTAACACGACATTATATATCTTTTCTTTAAAACGCGTAAATTTCTCAATACTTATATACCTGGAAATACTTGTCCCTACCCTATGCCCTTTTCTATTCATTGCCGGGACAGATGTTCTATAGTATTCAAGGCCACTCTCTCCACTTTGTATGAGTCAAGATTATTCGTTAGTTTGAAATTGTACCGTTGCAAATCAAGTTACTTACTTTAATTAAATATAAATAATTAATAGTTAGTACATAAATAATAGGCATTGTTTAATAATTATAATTTCCAAGTAAATAATTGACTTTATAACGTACTGATAACCATAACTCACGCTTGACCTTGCATTAGGCCGTATATGACTGTACGATGTGCACTCTTCGCGCTCTACCTTCAAAACGGTTGGTCGTATGAAAAAAAAGTTTAAACAAAAGTTGTAGGGAATTTTATAGCCTACAACTTTTATAATAAATGCAAATCTCATTTAACCGATAGGAAGCCAGATATTCGCGAAAAACCGATTTTTGTGACCTTTGACCTTGAATATCTTGAGACGCGAACACGATAACGATTGTGACTTTTGAGACAACATTTAGAATGACAAAACAAAGGTTCATACCAATTTGCAGCTTATTATCTTTCATTCCGAGGTGAAAGCCCTAATATGACTGGGCTATAATATCAATACACTATACGAATGCATGAAGTCAAACGATTTTGATTGCAATGTAAAAATTTAGGCATAAATACTTTATCAGCTAATATGTCTCCTTGATAAATTCTTTCTAATTTACACAAATATGAAGGTTTGACAAGAATTGACTTCACCCAACGAAAATTTAAAGTATCTTCTTTATGAACAAAAAAATAACCATAAGATTTATTAAAAAAATTGATTTCCAAATTGACAGTTAAAATTATTATGGAATTTTAACATTTTTTATTTAGATATTGTACATATAAATCATACGTTTATGAAACGATATTGTACATATAAATCATACGTCTATGAAACGATATTGTACATATAAATCATACGTTTATGAAACGATATTGTACATATGAATCAAACGTTTATGAAACGATACGTCCTTATTGAAATTCTTGGAAATTAAAACGCAACCGATTATAACTGTCGACTAAGCTCATTTCTACGATCATCCTAATAAACTAGATAAATGAGGACAATAAATTGAAAATCAATTCTACATTTTATTTTTCACATGAACCGCTTAATCGTAATTGTCAATGTTTTTTTTGAATCCAATTGAACAATAATAAAATGATGAATTAAACGAAAAAATCGGTCTTTTCCCTTCCGGTTTTTCTAATCGGGTATAGGACCCGGTACGGTGGCAGGCTTCCACCCCAAAATATGAGCCAGCCGCCGGGTACAAACTAATTCCTTCTTTTGTTTCAGGTG
This sequence comes from Odontomyia ornata, assembly GCA_963969285.1. Classification (NCBI taxonomy): domain Eukaryota; kingdom Metazoa; phylum Arthropoda; class Insecta; order Diptera; family Stratiomyidae; genus Odontomyia; species Odontomyia ornata. The sequence continues at coordinate 271,582,337 of OZ017739.1, read as the reverse complement.
ACTTTATGGGTTGAGTGGCCCAAGCAAAGTGCCTTTTTATGGCATAGAGTTATGCAATTTAATTGTATAATTCTATGACATAAATTGGTCACCGGGGTACTCCCTTTCTGATGGGAAAGTTCATATAATTCAAGTTGTATGAGTTTTCCACTCAGAAGAGGAATACCTGGCCACTTCAACAAGTTAACAATGGATTTATTCCGGTTGGGTGGGTATGAAGGGGCTCCACCACCACCCGGTTGCCCCTCTTTCATTTGTGGGCCATGAACTTCGTCGGGTAAAGACGAGGTTACCCCAAGTTCGCCTTTCTTCTCAGGTTTCACTTGTTCTCGTAACAAGTTATAATTCCCTCTGTGTAGTTATCTACAATTTTTGCGACTTCTGTCGCCTATTGATCAGCAGTCCAATTCGTGAATGTGAAATATTTTTGTAGTGGGTCCTCGTGCTGTGGAAATGAACCCGCCCCACGACACCGCAATGCTAGCCTGCCAGCGCATTTACGCGTCTCCAGACGAGGGCATTCTCGGCAGAAACCGACACCTTCTTCTGCCGGGGCAGCAGACCATCGCTGCGCTCCTTCACGGACATTGAAACTCATTATAATTCACTACATAGCTTTGTTGAAATCATACCTGAAGAATGCCCGAAGCTTAATCCATTCATACTTCGGGAGTGAGGTCAGCAAATAATGGGCAGTAAAACTGAGGGGTATCAACCCACAGGACTTAGATGGCGTTTTCATGGAAGTGATTGGCTTATTCCCTAAGAAGTCTTGAGTGAAGGTATCCAGTTTTGAAGTGGCTAGTAATGAGACAGATCTTCTAGATAAGGCTGGTATCGAATTTGATAGTACGACTCCGGATAGAAATTGAAACAGGATTAAATTTGATAGAATGCAGTAGCTTGCTCTGATTGGAACACATTTTGAATTGATTTATCTAACAAACTCTGAGAGAGAAAATCAAATATATTTCTGATTTCAAGTCAAGCCTGAATGGCCAATTGATTGAACATTGACATCTGAGCTTTATACCAAGCGTAAGTCTTATTGACTATTTTGTCAGCTGTGAAAACTTGTGTTTTATATTTGGCAGGATAAATTACAAGAATCATGTGTTATTGACGTAGTTCCAAACATAGTTCTCAGACATTTGCTTAAGGTTGCTATAAGGAATTATTTCATATTGTTTAACAACTTTTTGAGCAATTCATATTTCTCAAATGAGTGGACAATGGTTAAGGTACTTCCGATCTTGAAAAAAGGAAAATAAGCTTAGAGCCTTAAGAACTAGCCCCCGATCAGCTTGCTGCCGAACATCAGCAAGGTATTTGAAGTTTTACTAAACAAAGCATTAAGCGCCCACATTGAGAAATAATAGTTGATCCTGGATTGGCAATTTTGTTTTCGTGCCAGACCTTCAACCATACATGCGATAACGAAAGTAACCTCAGACATCTGTTGAAAACTAAATAATAGAGAATCCGTTGGAGCGTGTGTCATTGATATGGAGAAAACCTTCGATAAAGTGTGGTTTGATGGACTAATTTTTAAACTACTTCAGGACAGGTTCCCCAGGTACCTTGCCGCCATGATGTGCACTATATTGCACGGGAAATCATTTGTTATAACTGATATATATCTGGCAACAATCTACGACTTGAAAGTCTTGAATAGTCTACAGCAGGGAACAGTTAATGCGCCTGTGTTTTTCTAAATTGTCGCTCGGAAGCTATTGAACGGCTTTGATTTTAACATCTGACCAACGCAATCATTGGTAGTATTTGCTGATGACCTGATCATTTATACGGCAGACCGAAAAGCTACAATAATTCAGCGCAATCCTCTAAAAATGTTTAATGATGTAGAACTCTACACCGGCAGTTGGTGAATGAAAATCAATGCGCAGAAGTGCGAAACAGTCTTGTTTCAGACAACGCTACAGCAGGCTAGTCAAGACCATAGACGTAATTGGAAGGATCTCCACATTATGGCTGGTGAAGGTGATTCAGAACGGGTTCCACATAAATCCTGTGTTCAATACCTCAGTGTCTGTACTATACTGAACAAGTCATAGTTATGCTCAGTAAAGCACTGAAAATAGTCACGGCCCTTCGACAACTTTTCTTTCCAAATACATTGATCAAAAGGTCAAAGTTATCTCTTACAAGACCCTGGCTTGACCAGTTTCGATATATGGATGTCAGACCTGGTACAACCAGAGTACAAGTACTATGGAAAAATTAAGAGTTTTCGGAAGCAAATGTCTTCATGCGTATACTGGTTTATACAGAAAACCTGAGACGGATTGGAAACACTATGTATTAAATAGAAGAATTTATCAAACTGTTGAAGAGATAAGAGTCAATATTTTCATATTGAGACATCTACGGAATCATATTGCAAGATCTGTAACCGTGAGCAAAAACCCCTAGACTTCACAGCCGTTCCACCCTACAGACGGGTTTATTGCGACTTGTCTCGCTACCGGCTTGGTTCCTCCAAAAGCATTCATTTTTTTGGAAATGAATCGATATGTTTTTGATTCTGAAGGTGTACCAATCATATATCACATATATCGACGGGCCACCGATAAGAAGAAAGAATTTAAGTTTACGAGAGCAACAATTCCAATGGAGATACTCATTTGCTGGATTTGTTGAGGCAGGCCGAGCAGAGACAGAGCAATCTAGTTATTGGTAGCTGAATGATAATGTCTAAATTATTCTTGGCTATTTTTTTGTATGTTTTTAATTTACTTAGTTTGAGTTTAGCTCATTTTTGACGATTAGATGGACAGGCCGATACCGACTTTCATAAGTAATTGTAAAATTGTTTTTAACAAAGCCCTAAAAAGTCACACTAAGACAAAATCACTGAAGTGCTTTGATTCAAAGCACTTGCAGCACACTAAAGTTTGGAGTAATAAAATTTCTATACCAAGAAAATTTTAATTATACCAACAAACCGACTCGAAACTTTCCTGAATTAAAAACAATTGCACGTGGTGATTGTATTGAATGTGGTACCAACGGACCCAACAGTTCTCCGTGAATTTTTGTGAACATTTTATGAGAGGTACAATCGTAACATTCCAAATGATAGCTTATTCAAAATGAAATGGTGGGTATTTGACGTAGAAAATGCGCTCTTTTTACTATTCTGGTTGAACTAAACGATGTCCTTTCAATACAGCGAAAGTTCTTTCGTCGTAAATTTGTTGGCTTCAATAAAAGATTGTAGTTACTGTCTAGATGAAGCAAAGCCCTCTTCATAACAGCGCTCTATGGTTAAATTAACTTGTTAATTATTCATGTGCAGCTTTGCTTAACTATCAAATAGCGAAGTATTTGCGGAGTTTTTACGTGAATATTTTGCCGCTCTCTGCAATTTCAAAAAGAGTCCTTTAGAATATTTAATCGACAAGATTATAAATTTAAACCTTTTGCTTCTCATATGTAAATTTATATTGTATTAAGCATCCAAACTTACAAATTTTATGAAACCTTTTTGCACCCGAAATCAGTGCAGGAAATCACTCATAACATCAAGGACACGCGACGAATTAAAAGCAATCAAAATATTCTGTCTGCTCCAGCCTCTGTGTGTAAATTCAAACCTACACATACTCCCTGTTGCTTCCTTGGCTGGATATGATTACTATAATCACTTATGGTCTATCTCAGCGGCTTAATGGGCAAATGCATTTTCTATGTCCTTCTTATATACACGAGTTCCTTTCGTTTTCCTATTTTCATATCGAGTTGATTGCGCATGATTTGGTATGCATTAAGTTCTTATAAAAGAGTTGACCACTACAGTAGTAGTCGCATTCTTGCGAGACATATTGTCCAACTCAAGATTGTACAAAGTGATAGTTTCGGTGTATAAATCCTTTAAAATGAAATTTTGGATGTTGATATTCGCATGTGTGTGTGGATCCGAGCTTTCAAATTTATTGGTGGAGGCTAATTCTAACGGTACTGAGTGATGCAGTTCAGTAGTGGATTTAGATTTGAAATTTATAGTGAATTTCTTTTTCAAGAAATATCAAGAGCGGTGGATGATTGTCAAGTGACACCAGTTATTCATGTGTTGCAGTATCCTGGTTGTGTTCCCAAGCCAATTCCATCATTTGCTTGTATTGGTAGATGTGCCAGTTATTTGCAGGTAAAATATTTAAAGTAAACAGGACGAGCGTAAAATGTTCAAATAACTATTGTTTTCTTTACAAAGTGTGGCGGTTTGAATTTAATTTAAAAACACTTAATTTGACAATGCTTAGAGGCTATAAATTTTACATGATATAGATCAATGTCTGGTCCTGTACACATACAATTTATAATATTTTTTGCTTGCTCATTTGTTATGGGTAGTTTGCTTAGTGTAGCTTTCATAAAAGTATCTTCGTTGAGACTTCAGTCGAGTCTAATATTGTATGCAATTTGATTTTGTCTCACTTCCCAACAGATCAGCGAACGCTTCATTAGATATCTACTCGTATATCAGAATAATGAATCTGTCCACCACTGTTTTAAATACTTGGAGCTTTTTTAAGGGGTTTGGACTAACTAACAAAATCTTTTTTTGAAATCCCCACCGTCTCTCACTCTGTCCATCCGTCTATATGTAACAGCATTTTTTATCTAAAACTTTACCAGCCATAAATACTAAGCCTCTTTAAAGTTTAGGTATAAAAATTTGGTTCAATGTTCTTAAACGAGGATCTTCCCACATCGGAAGAGGATCTTTAAACATATTTTTAAACAAAGGTAGTCATGTGGGGTAGCAAATGAAATGTCTTAATGAAAAATTACTAACGTTATTTACATTGGAAAATGTGCTCCTCCCCCTCACGAAGTTGATTATCTGCAACTCGAAAACTCAGAATAAAAACATATAAGCAGTTCAAATAACGCAAAAGCACAAAAATAACGAATCCCTTAGAATCAACATTCACTCAACAATGTTAATAATAGTATGATTTGTAAATTTCACATTTCTACCAATAAAATCGTATGAGTACTCCTTTTTGTGGTTGGGAAGTGCGGGCTTTTTACGTACTGAGTGTGGAAAATTCCAGCATACCAGGTACTATGTATTACCCAATACACCTCTTCCATCTGCTGAAAACCAAGCCTGGAACCGTTTAAGACATTAATTCGGACATAGACACTTTTAATCTCAATGAAGTTAGATATTTAATGTAGTCCTTATATTTTGCAAATTCCAAAAAATGGATGCAGAAGCTATAATCGTTTGAATTTTTTATAATAACAACAGCATCAATACGTTGTTTTTCTACAGTATAGGCATTACTTCGAACCAGACACTGCGGTTTTGATTAGATATTTTAAAACAAGATGAAAAGCATTAATATCTTTAAGCTGTTTTTCATAGAATGGTAAAATTTGAACAAAATGGTGGACGGTTAGAATGAAGCAGCAATGATTTTTCTTTTAGCCCAAGTACAGGGTGGGCAAAAAGTAACTTTCCCTGCAGGATTCCAAACGCAGTACCAGGTCCCCAGGATGGAGATGCTGGACCAATTGTGTTTTGTAGGGGTATAGGTGTAAGCTCGTTTTTAAAATCGTGCGCAACGTGCCTCGCTTTATAGCCAACTGTGCTGAACGTCGTCGTGTTGATGTTTCATCGTTCTCTCCAACACTTAGCCTAACAAGCTGTATGTTTTCAGCCGATCGTCCAGAACGAGGTCTGCCCGTACGTTTCTCATGTGCAACGTTCCCATATGGCTCAAATTTGGCCATCATAGCACGAATAGTTGGAGCTGCTGGAGGTTTGCGAACTCCATAAAATTGGCAGTATGCACATTGAGTGGCAGTTACTGAACGGCTGTTTTCCAAAAATAATGACATTAGTTTAGTTCGGTGTGCGACGGTGTAACTTTCCATATTGGAATCTCCCAAGTTTGTCTACAAAAAAAATAAAAATTTAACAAATTACTCACATATGTAACAGTTATTAATTTTTTACATCGGAAAGTTACTTTTTGCCCACCCTGTATTTAATGTACAATGCATTGGAAGTATTTCTTGAGTATATTCGTTGTTGATGCCTGCATGTGAGAAGTTGAATATTAAACCCTCTGAAAGGAGCATACTTCTGTCTACCATACTTGTTTGTTTTTCCAATTGGAATTAGAACCATTATGAAGCAAATCTTCATCTATGAAGAATCATCTATCTTTGAGTAAGAAATGAATCCATTTACGTTTTCTATAGTATTTTTACCTATAGATGCATTTGAGTTAACAGTTATATGTTCATTTTTTTCGTTGAAGAACCTTATACTTGTGTGCTCCATCCTCCAGTTTCAGCAGGATTTGCAAAAGGCATAATGAGGATTTCGTCAATATTTTAACTTATTTGTTATCAACAGGTAGCTTTGATGTACCGATTTAGCTAGGAAACCAAACAAAAGAAAGCTTTATCAATGATAAACGCCAACTGTTACTACCATCCGAATTTTAAGGCCCTTAGGTTTGTGTATCGATGATCCTACTTCCATTATTTTTCAAGTATCTGCCCAACGTTGATCTTTTAGCTCTAATGCCAAATTGGTGTTACCTAATAAAATTTTCATGATTCGTATAAATTTTTAAAAGATATTTTAAGATATAATGATACGCCTCTACGACGTCCATACCATAGCTTAAGCGAATTCTTACAACGCAATAAAAATTTTGTAACTCCTTCCCATGGACCGCGAGAAATAGTCCTGCATAAGGCGTTACAAAAATCCAGCATTTTTGCATGGTTTTTGATGTTTTTTAGTACAGCAAAAGTATAAACTTACTTGTAACATACACGGCTTATCTACCGTTTCTATAATAATAGTTGCTACATAAATTAAAATAAAATACACGAATAAAAAAAAATTAATTCGAATTTTAATTGAAACAAAAGAAATCGACAATTTAATATTCATGCACGATCTTTAGTATTTTTTAGCTTCTGATAAAAAGACGGCATCTCAACTAAACAGGCCTTCATTGATCGAAGAGTAAACTAACACTCGCTCCTTACAAGTAGTGTAAGGGTTGATATTGTCAGATGAGAGTGCGTTCAATGTAATATTAAAATGTCAATTTAACACTCCCACTTATTTTAAATATTCTTGAACGAGGTTCAAAATCAAAATGTATAATACTTCTGATGTTCGAGTTGAACTTGATTGCATGTAACGGTTTCTTCACTAAGTCTGCCAGTTGATTTTCAGATTCAACGTGATAAACTGTGATTAATCCTTGGCTGTATTTTTCCCGGGTGTAATGCAAACGTTTGTTGATATGCTTAGTCCGATGATGATGTTGAGGATTTTCAACCCAGCGAACCGTATTCAAGTTGTCGTTTAAAAATGCTCGTTGCTTCTAATTGACCAAACCCGATCGCCTTAAGAAGATCTCGCAACCATATCGCTTCCTTGGTAGCTTCACATAATGCCACATATTCCGATTCCGTTGTGGATAATGTACTCGTAACTTCAGACTGTAGTTTGCTCTTCCAAGTGATGACTACATTTCCGGGAAAAACGCGTATACAGTGGTTAAACGGCTCGACTCGTAGTTACGGGCATGATCTGCATCGGTGTAGCTGACCAACCCGGAATCATTCAAACTCATTCCATATGTTATCTTCATCTACTTCGTATGATTCTGATAACGAAAAATTCATTTGACTGTGTTTCGTACTAAATCCATATCGCAGATGGGTGCCAATGCTAAAACACATCTAATTGATTTGTAGTGCACTACTGGTGAAAACGTCTCTTTGTAATCAACTCCGCTGCCCATCGCTACAAGTCGCGCTTTGAACTTGGGTGATTCATTTGGAGGAGATTTCATTTTACAAATTTATTTGTTCCGCCACTATATTTGTGCAATTATTTGGCATCTGGATGATTTTCCATGTTTTATTTCTTAACAGTGGCTTCAGTTCATCTTCAATCACGTCTTTCTATTCTGCCTTCTGCTCCGAACTCATTACCTCTTCATACGTTGCAGGTTCGGCGAATATTACTAAATATCCAATAGATGCATCGTATTGCAATATACGTTTCGGATTGACATGCAATTGCTTGACGTTAGCCTCTTTATCTGCATTTGAAATTGACTCTGGTGATTTTTCAACCGTTTCAACCTTCACCGAAATTTCATCGCCTGTGATCCGATCGGTCTCAATCTCAGTGGAGTCAATGAGAAATTTGACGTAGTCGTTCTGCATCGTACTCTACTTCAATACCACATCACAGCTGATGATGATTTTCTTTGAGACTGGATTATAGAGACAATAATTCATTTGTGTGGATTCAAAGCCAACTAGATAAACCTTTTCTGCCTAAGGGGCCCATTTTCTTCATCCATCGTTCTTCGGAATGTGCATCAATGCTGTTGTCACAAACAATTTCAGATGGTCTTTATGCGGTTTTTGATGAAACCATCTTTCAAAACGTGTGTGTTTTGGATCGCATGCATTAGTTGTTCGGTTAAAAATGTATACCAATGTTCGAACTGCCTCTGGCCAGAGAAACTTAGACAGACCACTTGCAATTAACATAATACGCGCTGATTCTTGAACCATTCTATTATCCCTTTCGATGTATCCATTTTGTTCTGGTGTGCATGGGGAAGTCCGACCATTATTATTCCATGCTTCGCCGAAAAATTTGCAAAATTGCCATTCACAAATACGGTTCCATTGTCGCACCGAATATATTTGATACGAACATCCCAAGCATTCCCGCATCGCGAGAACAATTCTTTCAAATATTTATAGGATTTTGATTTTTATTTGAGAAAGAAGATGAATCGCATGTTCGTCGCTTTGTCCTTCAAAAGCATAAAGAACTACTCACCTCCAATTCCACGTTGCTCCATGGGTCCACACAAGTCGATGTGAATGCATCTGCATTTTTCCAATGTACACGTTCCACTTAATTGATGCGATACTCGATGCATTTTCCCAATTTACATTCTTCGCAAAAGAAATCCTGAAGATTAGTTAATACCATACCATGCACGGAATCAGACGTGCACATATTCTGGATTGTTGCCACATTGACGTATCTTAGTCGTTTGTGCCACTTCTTCAATGAACCCGCTGATTTTTTGGTGTGTGACGCTCAACAGACATGATCAATTTAGGACAGCTTAAATGTCATAAGAACCAAATCGTTTGAATCCATATAACCCATTGCGAGCAAATCACCAACTCTGTTGACAACCTTATATCCATTGTCCATGAAATGCATATCGTGGTCTTTCTTTGATCGTTAGGTAGTTGATGGAAAATAAATTGATTTTGGCTTTTGAAACAAATCGGACTTCTTCTGAAATTCGTGTTTCCCATTCTCCATTAGCCCAAGCTTGAATTTCGAAGATTCCACTACCTTTGTCATCCAGAAATTCGTCGTTCGCAATCCTTCCATCCTTCCTTGTAGTCTCGCAAGAAAAAGTTTTGAACCAATCTCATCGGAAAGGAGTATGGAGTGTTGCTCCAGAGTCGGCCAACCAAATATCTTTGTACTGAGTGGATAAAATTCCATCGCACACAGAAATGGCTACGTATTTCTTCGAATTATCATTTTTATTTTCGCCACCATTTTTCTTTTTATCCTTGTGGTTTCTACAAACACTGTCGATACTCCAATGGCCCATCTCACCAGACGAATGACATTTCGATTTTGTTATTCGGTCATTCAATGGAATCTTCCGGTTCCAGTTTTATGTTGTGTTTTAACACACTCCGCCAGCAATATGTTGCTCTGAGTCACGACTCGAATTTTTCAGTTGATCTTCCTCTAACTTTAGTTTTGCTAACAATGTATTCATAGCACGGCATTCTTTAATATTATATCTGGAATTTTGGTGCCAAGCTGCTCACATTTGGCACATTTTTAAATTATCCGATAGCTCTACCAAATCTCATGGAAACACGCGAACTTACAAAGCGTACGCAGTAACTGAATCGCCATTATTCATTTTTAAACTAAAATAGTTCTCGGACAATGACATGATACGAACGTCACTCTCCTTCTGATGAATACTCTCCAAAACGTCCATGATGTCTTTTGCCGACTTGCAATCCAAAACATATAGACTTTGCTCGGAATTGATCGACGCAAACAAAATTGCCATTGCCTTGTCATCACGCTGTGCCCAACGTTTTCATTTCTTGACATGACTTGTTGCAGGTTTTGGATCCATACCGTCCACCAAATCAAGCAGTTCCTAACTCCGTAGTATCGCGTTGATATGAAACTTCCACATGCAAAAATTTCCGCTATCCAATCGATAAGCTACAGTAGACTACTTAAGCATGGCTTTCATATCCAGTTATTATCTAAGCCCAATCGCGAACTACTTTGATTTGCACAGGTACGGCTACAATCCAGCACAGGTACGGCTACAATTTTGTACTTGTTAGAAAACGGAGCTCATAGCCTGTCAGCATTTGATAAAAACACGGCACCTCAACTAAACAGGTCTTTATTGATTGAGGAGTAAACTAATACTCTCTCCTTACAAGTAGTGTACGGGTTGTTATTGTCAGATGAGAGTACGTTCAATGTAATGTTAAAATGTCAATTTAACAGTATTGGCTGAAAATTTCAAGCCAAGCCAGTTTTTTTCAAATTTATTGCACTAAAATATTCTCGAATTTCGAATTGATTGTTTTCTTTTTCTAAAAACCGTTCTATCACCAGGTTATATTATATCTAAAATATGAAGATGGAAAACCGCTCAACTTTTCATTTCGATAAAACGTTCATTTGACGGAGAAAGTTTTCTGAAATTGCTATTGTAGCCTACTATAAAGCTATTTGTAGCCTACTTTAAAGCCTCCATATTGAACGGTTGGTTCCAGACATTGAAAGACTGTGTCTAGTGTTAAGCAAATCACTTTAGCACTCATCAACATATATGGCATAGCTCCAATTTGGGCCTTCGCCTCTGGTAGTAGTCGCCTTCAATCATCACGGCTCTTTAACCTTGTTCATCCCAAATAGGGTTCTGCTGTCAGCATTGATTGAATTTTCCGAACTGAAAATTTCTCTCGTGCTCTACCCTTTAATGTTTGTCTAGGGAGCCTGTTCTCTTCCATTCTCGATGTTTCCTGTTCTGTAGTTTGCATAACTTTACACATGTGGATATATGTGGGTTATTATACAACTCGTCGTTAAAATTAAATTTCCACTCTACTCCATGCCTTACTAAGCCATATATCTTCAGAACATTTTGCGTTCGAATATGTCCAGGTGCTTTTCGGAAACATTTATAGAAGTCCAGGTTACACATCCATACAGTAGCATAGGTCTTATTAGTGGCTTGTATAAGCAAATTTTATTTTGCCGGTGAACACCTCCAGATCTTCGCATAGGAAGTATGTACTTAGAAGTAGGCTTTATTTGCTGCGTTTAACCTGTTGCGTATTTCATTTTCTTCTATGCTCTTTCTATTATGATGGACTCCTAAGTATTGGAAGCTACCCTTTTGAGGTCGGAGTCTTCTAAGGTCAGGTTTGGTCACACAAGCATGTTTTCCTTAAATGTATATTTTTTAGAGAATGCTGGTGGCCTTAGTGAAAGAACTACATTGTTCTTCATCTGAGCATTTTGACTGTCAATTTAATAGCACGTTGACCTAATAGCACGTTCTAGCAAACCCACGCAGTCAAGCTGCCCCAAGGTGATTAGTTGTGGCAGCTCCTGATGAGTGCTGGTCTCCTTGACGAAACTGCGAATATATTCCTCGTTTGGATTATGAATTTAATTTTAATTCCATCAACCAGGAGTCCAACTTTTTCGGTTGTACGAATGCTTTTTACGCATCTGGAATGGATCTGGACATAATGTTAATGTCGTTGGCATACGTTACTATTGGCATGAACTTGTAGAGTTGTGTACCCATGATGCCTGCTGGTATTTTCCGGACCACATTTACTGGGGCAATATTGAAAGCATTGCAGCAAGCACATCCTCTTGGTTCAGGCCTGAGATCTCTGTTAACTTTGACCTGAGTGACCTGGTGTTTAGCATCGTTATTTTATAAAAAATGAAAGAAAGTAAATTCCCTTTAATTCTATTATTTTTAGTTTATTCCGTATACAATTGTTTCGTTCTCTACTTGAGAACTCCCTCAGTACTACTATTCCCTAAACTACAAGTGTCCTAATATTTATACTAAACTCTTTAAACTATTAAATTGAATCTCTAATTATACCTAACGTGTCTCTAATCCCTCAAAATTTTTTACTTAATCTCTAATTACCTGATCCTTGTACCATTCAAAAATTTTGATTTTCCTCATTACTACTTAATTACATTCATTATTTTGTAAGCTTGAATAGCCAGGTATATCCGTTATCTGGGTCGCCGTTCCAAATGTCCTGCGTCTTTCGATTGAATATCTCCAAACATTCTGCTACATCAAGCTTCCACCCATTTGTAATCGTTTTCAGCATGCTCACGTTGTCCGCAGTGATGTCATGTCTTTCAAGGACTATATGCTCCACCACTTTTGATTTGAAGTTTTTTGTATCCTGCTTTTTGTTTTTGTCGACTGCTTCCCTTAAGTGTTCATTTCATCTGACACCTACATTTCGTACACGATACTTTGTAGACTCCGCTCCGCTCCATTTTGGGTATGGGGTCCTTGGTTGATTGTGGCCCGGCTCATATAAATTAGGTCAATATCTACGTTTTTCATAGCCCTCTTCATTGTTTCCGTCCTTGAGTCAAAAGTTACAACCAACCTCTTCCGTTGCTCGACTCCCGCAGTTAGCGTTGTGAACTTTTTATTGAATATCTCCTTCGTTCGTTTGGCTACCAATTTGGTGACTTCATCCGTTGGGTATCCATTCCACTCGGCTAACTTATAAATGTTAGACGTTTCTTTTTTTAGGCCTTCCTTATTCAATAGAAGCGTGAGCATTCGTTTCACAAGCCAGCTAAATGTCGCCAATTTTTGCTGTTGGCAATGGTTCGAAGTGAAAGGAATTATCCGCATGGTGTTCGTTGGTTTGCGGTATATTTCAAATTCCAATCCATTAGCTCCTTTACATACCATCACGTTCAGGACCTCCGACTCCAGCTCGTGGGTGAACCTGATGTTGTTGTGTATCGAGTTGATCGCTGCGAGAGTTTGCTGGACCTGATCCTCTTTGATGATCGTGAAGATATCGTTTACATAATGCACTCATCGGTGTGGCAGTTTACCTTCTTGTGCTAGCTTCTCCTCCAAAAATGCCATAAAAACTTCGCTTAGAAACGGGGAAAGAGGGTTTCCTATTGGAGCACCACGTGTTTGTTTAAAAAATTCTCCCCTGAAAGTGAAATAGCTTTCCCCCGTGCAGATCCAGCCAGTTTCAAATACATTTTGGCTCGTGTTTTCCATTGTTCTCCTATTCTTGTATCAGAATCCACTCCTCAAGTAACGCAAGTGATTCTTTGACCAGAATACTGGGGAAAAGTGCCTTGACGTCAAATTACACCATCGTATCGCTGTCTTCCAAAGGTCCCCAGGACAAAACCTTTGAAGTAAATTCTGCCGAATGCGCTGCTGACCTGGAAACAACCACTTCGCAATTTTCTGACACGATTTCACGCATTTCATGGCCTGGCTTGTGAATCTTCGGAAGTCCTATGATTCTTGGTAGCGATGGGTTGGCTGCTTTGAAGAATCCATGGTTCACATACTTTCCGCACTTTTTCTACTCTTTTTGTTGACTCGGGCAGCGGATTATTTCGTAGACTGAAGTATGGTCCCGTATTTACTTTTTCCCGCATTCAATTATCGAAATCGGCCTTGTCCATGATAACGTAGTTCAAAAACGATCATGGACCAAGCAAGATGAGCCCCGACGATCGACATCCAAAGTCAATATTCACCAAAAGAAGATTATGCTTTTTGTGTAGTGGGATTACAAGGGTAAAGCCCACTTTGAGCTGCTTCCAAGAAATCAAACTTTCTACTATCGCTAATTACTGAAATTGAATGAAGAAATCTAGAAAAAGTGCCCTAAACTGGCCAATCGCAAAGGCGTGATGTTCCATCATGATAACGCCAGACTCCACACTTCTTTGATAACCCGTCAAAAATTAATGGAGCTCAATTAGCTATAGCCCTGACTTAGCACCATCAGGCCATCATTTGTTTCGCTCCCTTCATTTGAATGGTAAAACTTTCGATTCCAATCAGGCTGTTAAAAATGAGTTGGAGCAGTTCTTTGCTTCTTAAAATCAAGGCTTCTTCGAACGTGGAGTTTATCAACTTACCGAAAGATGGCAAAAGGTCATCCAACAAAATCGTCAATGCATGGGTTAATATTTGTTGTTAATATAAATAAATTGACTTTGAAAAATATGAAAAACAACAACATTTATTAACAACTAACCCAATAAAACCAGGAAAGGCCGTCATGTCATAGTGTTTCAGAATAATTTCTTACTTAACATGTTAAATTTTTGTAAACATCAATACATTACCCATGCTTCGCAAACCTAAAATATCTTGACAGCTTTCATATTTATTCATGATTTAAACGAAAATCCCGCCACTGATCATATAGCCCCTCATGGGCCTTCGCTTCTTTCAAAAAGTACCTCCAACTGTTTCGGTTCATTGACCGCATCTTCCAATTTTGAAATCTAAGCAGCGATGAACTGTCTTCAGTGACCAAGTCAAGCCAGCATTTCCTCGGTTTCCGCACTGGTCTCCGCGATTCAGTTCTTCAAGCGACTACCTTTTTGGGTATCCATTATTCGTCCATACGATTCATATACCCAGCCCATTGCAGCTTCTCCAGTTGTACAATCGTTGAGAGCTTCAGCTTGTCGAAAAATTTCATACATTGTATTGAATTCACCGTCCCCATCTCGCTTCGCTCCAATTATTCACCTCACGATCGGTCGTTTGAAGGCGTTCAATATGTTTGAGAATGCTAGGGTAAGAGTCCATATTTCACAACCATAGCAAAGCACAGATGTTATCACAGATTTGTATACTTGAAGGTTTGTTTTCGTGTGTATGCAGCTGGCGTTCAAGATCGTCAAAGTTTAATCAAATTTTTTATTTGTGAACTATATTCTTTGTTGTGTTTTATTTCTATCTTTAGCAGTTCTCGCTACTTTGGCATCTAAATACACCTATTTGCCCACATTTTTGATATTGTATTCGCTAAGCTAGATATTTTGTGTATTTGAGGTATTTTTTCTCGACTGCATCATGAGTTATTTCTATTATCATTGATTAGTAGCCCTACCAGTTTTGCTTCGCTGCCAGTATCGGGAAAAGTTCTTTGGCGTTTGTTAATGATCGTGACAAAATATTGATGTCGTCCGCATTGGCTAACACTTGGCCCAAATTGTTTAGTAACGTACCTTTTGTAACGACAGGTAGCTTCCTTATGACATATTTCAGATCCAAATTGAATAGCAATGGGGCCAGCCGATCTCCCTGCTTTAGTCCAATATTTGCGATAAAAGCGTAGGTGAGCCGATTATTGATGCGTACTTGGGAGGTTATTGACATCATTGTCATTTTGGTAAGCGACTAATTTGGCTGGGAAACCAAAACAAGGCATTATTTGGTACTGCATGTTACGATAAATACTGTCGTATACTCGCTTGAAGTCAATGAAGATTTGGTGTACGTCTCCCAGGATTTCTCAGGTACCTGCTTGATTATAAACAGTCAGTCTATAGTTGATCTGACTTCTGTAAGGCCACCTTAATACTCCCCAAAAATACTTTTGGCATATGATCCGGCGGATTTTCTAAGATATTTGAAAATATTTTGTACGCCGTACAGAGTAATGATATTCCTCTATAGTTTTCGCAATATAGCTTGTCATCTTTTTTGTGGATAGGGAATATAATTGATTGCCTTCACTCATTTAGCATATGTTCTTATTGCCAACTGTGCTAGATAACTTTTGTGAAAAGCTTTATGAACATTGCTGCCACTCCACTGGAATCTCATCGATGTCCGGCGCTTTATTATTCTTTTCGGCTTCAAGAGGCAAATAATGGGAGTGAAACTAGATGGGGACCAGTTAATTCGATATAACCATGAGCTGTATGAAATTTTTGGTGAGCCGGAAATTTCAATGGCTGTAAAACTGCAGAATCTGCAATGGGCTGGCCATGTGAATCGTATGGACGAACAACTGATACCCAAAAAGTAGTTATTTGGAGACCTGAAGTGGGGAAATCGAGGAAACGCTGGTCTGACTCGATTGACGAAGACAGTTCATCGCTGCTCGGATTCATACTTCTTTGGAATACTCAAAGTTATTTGTGAAAATCGTGAATAATTCCAAATCGTTTTCAAATCTAGTTTTAGCATTTAGTAACCAAGGTGAGTGAGAGAGACTGCTAATTTGTTCAAAAATATGATCGAACGCATGATTCCATGTCTAATATTCAATCCATTTGTGACCATGGTAAATAAATTCAAATTTTAGAGTAAACTTAACTTATATATTATTGAAAGATTACTCACGGAGTATATTCGTTGGTTATTCAAAGTGATTCAAATAACAGATTAGGCTGATGTAGTTAAACAGTTTCACTTATTATTTACATAAAACTAACTTGAAACTTTGTAAAACTCGGGAAAGTGTTGCATAAAAATGAAAATGTATTTGTTTGCATGTTAATATATTTCTTTTTGTAGGACTGCAAAAATAAAATCAATATTTATCGGTGTTTAAAAACTAAACAAGTGGTGACTGGATACAATTTGGGCTTAAGTTGAAGTTGCTATTGCCTTCTCCAGTAACAGAGGTTTATGTAGCATAGATACTTTTTTGTCGTTCAATAGTTATTCTGTGAATTAAAACTTTTATGACTTGTTAAAATATTGGGTATAGTCCACGTAGTGTAATGGTGGTTGGAGTACTTGCTGTATAAGTTGAAGGTTCCTGGTTCGAGTCCCGTTGGTCACAACGAGATTTGTTTCGAGTGCTTCTTCGGACTTATAAGTTCGTTCAGTTATGATACGCACTGCTTTAAAATCAGAAAGTATCGCAGCTGAATGGACAGGTATATGACTAAATTGTGGTATAATTTAGTCATATACCTGTCCATTCAGCTGCGATACTTTCTGATTTTAAAGCAGTGCGTATCATAACTGAACGAACTTATAATATAGTATATTTATATATATATATATATATATATATATATATATATATATATATATATATATATATATATATATATATACGAGGTGTGTTCAAAAAATATCACGACTTTTGTTATTTTTTAAAAATTATTTATTTATTCATGAATATATTTATTGTCCCCTTCAAAGTAATCCCCATGAGATATTATACACTTGTGCCAACGGTTTTTCCAATCTTCGAAGCACTTCAAAAAATCATTTTTTTTAATCTTGTTCAGCTCCTCCTTCGATGCCGTCTTTATCTCGTCAAGCGTAGCGTAACGTCGTCCTTTCATGGGCCTCTTCAGTTTACGAAACAAGAAAAAGTCACAGGGGGCCAGATCTGGGGAATACGGTGGCTGCGGCATCATTAGTGTGTTGTTTTTGGCCAAAAAGTCGCGCACAAGCAACGATGTGTGAGCAGGCCAGCCAATTTTTGTTCTCCCACAAATCCGGGCGTTTCTGGCGGATTGCTTCGCGCAAATTGCGCATAACATGCAGGTAATATTCCTTATTGACCGTTCTTC
Organism: Odontomyia ornata; assembly: GCA_963969285.1. Lineage (NCBI taxonomy): Eukaryota > Metazoa > Arthropoda > Insecta > Diptera > Stratiomyidae > Odontomyia > Odontomyia ornata. Next base: position 271,564,627 of record OZ017739.1, on the reverse strand, counting down.
CCTGTGGCAAGAACTCATGATGCACCACGCCCCTGCAATCGAAGAAAACTGTCAGCAAAACTTTCACATTCGACCGAACTTGGCGCGCTTTTTTCGGTC